>JAURVB010013081.1:0-61133 GCA_033002965.1 Piper betle
CCCCCCGCTCTCCCCAGACACTCCTCTCATTCCCTCAAACCCTCGACGCTACCCTCCTTCTCTGTTGCCAATTGATAACTCTGTAAAAGAGTTATTATTATTTGCATTTTATATTGAGTTTTTGTTATGTTTTGAGTGATTTTTATTTTAATTTTATTAGTTTAAATGTTTATTAGATATTCTTAATATTGCAAGAAATTATTGTGATTTTGGTGTAAAAAGTGCTAATTAATATTATTCTAGCAGGGTATAAGAGTTAGAAGTTGATCCGGAATAAATTCGGGGGGACCAACGCCACCTCCGGTCGCCGCACCACCACCGATCAACACCGCTGGTCAGTGCAAGAACATCGCCAACCATTCCCCTTGCCGTCCGGTCGTTGCTTGGCCTCCACGATGCAATGAAGCCGCTGCAATTGCGCTGCGCTCCCGTCATTGATCCTGCCGCTGGCAACCGTCGACCATTGCCATCTAGTCGCCGCCTCGACGTCGCCGATCCTCTCGCGACCTTCCCCGACCGAGCGGAGCCCGGTGCCGCCCATCCTGGCCAGATCTCGTCACCCCACCATTGACCGCCGCTATTTGCCCTTTTTCTAGCAAGCCGCCACCTCTGCCAACCTTATTGACGTCGTAGATGCATATGGCCTACCGAGCTGGTGCCAACGGTACCCCATACCACCGTCATCCCATTGGTAGCCACTGTCGGCAATAGTTGTTGGAAAACTGCCAAAATCGGTCGAAAAACTAGATTCGTTGGAATTCGCTAGATCTTCCGTTGAACTCATCAAGTCAAACCTGATCGAACTTTGGGTGCCGCTAAATGCCAAATTCGAGCTTCAAGACATGAGACAAAACCCTAATCGTCACCAATTGCTGACGGCGCAAGGTATAATTACCTCCAATTTAATTATTTAAAATTGATAATTATTAGGACAAAATACTAGGATTGATTGTTTGACATGACGAATGGCTAATAGTGTATGAAGTGATATTTGTATGATTTGAGTTATGCTTAATAAATGCTAATTATCTAATTAAATAAATAAAATTTGAGCATGCTAGTTGACTGCAACATAATTTAGAAAAGCATAATAAAATCGATGTGAAAAAGATGAGCTAGGGATATTTTTATTTTGATGAGGATTGTTGATTGTCTGATGGGTGATGAGTGTATTGTGAGTATGATAGACTATTTTGTTAATTTTTAATCTCTATAGTTGTATATTTTTCTCCAAAATGAGTTACTTTCGAGTTTATGAACGAGCTAATTTTGATCCCAAATGATCTCGTTTTGAGCTCCCAAATGAGCTAGTTTCAAGCTCCTTAAAATTCAATGGTTTAAGTGTATTCAAGCTCGAGTCAAGCTCAAATAGTATCAGAAATATTTGAGTCGATTTCGATCATATATGCTCGAAACTCGTTCGATCTCGAGTCGAGTTCGAACGAACTTTGAGTTATTTGAGTTGAGTTAGAGCACAAGGTGAGCTCGGCTCGCTCGCTTGTTTAGCAACCCTAGATGTGAGACAAAGGAACTCCGACAATCGTGTTACGCGAGCGGGTGCGTGCTAGTCAAAGCAAGTTCTGGATTGATGAGCAGGTCGTCTCATTCACAAGGGGTCTTGACAACTCTACCTTTAAGTTCCTCAAACCCGGAGAAGTGTGGAGGATTATGAGTATTGCAATGCAGCACATGTCTAGATTTATGATTTCAAAGGGTACTGAAGGCACATGCTTGAAAGTACTCGACTTTTGTGCTCAGTTACAGGAGTGATACAGAGGATGTAAAGCGCTGAAGAAAAAGGGAAAAAAATTGATGTTCATGTGCAAGGGATTGTTTTTAAAGTTGATGAGGCATGTGATGAGTAAGAATGAGATGTTGTCAATCTGAGGACAACAGCTCCTAATTAGCGCCCCTATGAAGGAGTATATAAATATTTTTCATTTAACGGGAGGGACAACTCTTCTGTGCCAATTTTACTATTAGTTATTTCTAGACCATTAATACTCGTTACTGACATTTTTCCATTAAATATGTAAGTTTCGTGATTCTAAGTTGGCTTTGGTGGGAGGACAGATAAATGTTACACACATTTGAGCTCAACGCAATTATTTTCTTTCATACTTTTATCTATATTTGATGAATTTTTACGTATATTTAATAATATCTTCCATTCTCCTGACCCCAAGCAAGTAATTTCGATATATATTATTGATCGGGCCTTATAGACTAGTAGCCTTAGACATAACTCGACTCAATTGCGACATTTTCGATCCGGTTCTTAGGTGAACCCAAATCGTGGTGTCATAATTATAATGATAATATTGGCCTAAATAACTAATATCTTTATGTTATTAGGGCACTATGACATATGTGGTGTAAAACTATGGCCGATTTATCATAATAATGCATAACCAATGTCTAAAAGGTGATTTACGTTCTTTCTAATTATAAATATTTATATGATTTATGGTATAATTTTATTGATCTAAATTTGAGTAAGAATGAATGAATGACCGTGAAAGAATTAATGAAGTATGAATTATATTTTCTTATAATTGTGGTGTTACAGTTATTCTATTCATATATGTCATGACATTTATGCAATCATGTAGGATAGGATGACTATTGATACTAAGGTTATGCGATTGTTTAGGCTACATGCACATTACAGTTGAGTGCAAGGACTTAGCCAAGATATCCAGACTTGTTTAGTCATTATTTGGGATCCATGATTTTATAGGATTTATCGGTTTAACGTATGATTAGCCAGTCAATGTTTTAATCGAAAACAAAACATATAATATGATTATGTATGATAAGAAATAAATGAGATAAGACATATTTTTTATAGTTTTATGGGTTAAGTTTAGACACTAGGTCGATGAATTAACTATTTTCAATGGAGATAAGATATACGAGAACTTAGATTTCTTGACTGATTTCCTATATATTTATTACTGGTTTAGTAGACATACTATTCTACGGTATACACCCCTTAAGCAAGGATTGCCTGCTACAGTAGAATTGAAAAGCTTTATGTTCTATGCACGCTATTGTCTCCACAATGCATGTGATCACTTATAAGTTTACATTATGATGTTGGGTTTGGTGTGACCACGTCATTTTTAACAAATTATGTACAAACTCATTACGTATTAGGTTCATTTAATGAAATAAGTATGAATAAGTTAATTAGTTACTTAATTAATTTTAAGTTAACTTGATTTATGATATAATATACAAGCTATACTTTCAACTATGTTATGTTATGTTATGATTATGTTCTTTTTATTATAATTTATGATTATAATTATGCTACATTATACAATAATCAATTGAAATTAATATTTATGTAGTTAAACCGATCATCAATATATACGTTTTGATTCATGTTATATGTTATATGTTTAGTCATGGGCGTAATATTATTAGTGATATTGAGCGGATAATATAATGTTGTTTATATGTATAAAGATAAAATGTGAAATTGGAATGGATAAGCTTAACTTTAGGAGCTTTGTTGCATTAAGAACTAGAAAATTTTATGGTCGAGCATGTTAAAAACACTGAGGGCAAAAATGATTATTTCTATACTTAATGATTATGTGATAAATATTAATTATATAATTTTAATATTTGATAGCATTGGCTTAGAAATTATTCCGTGTTTTATTTACTTTATAATGTGTACAGAGGTTAGTAGGATACGGCCTTGGCTCACGGTTCAAGTGTGTCAACAAAACGGGGACAATATCTTTAATTTGCAAAGCTCAGAAACATATAGACATTGACGGTAGGAAAAACAGCCCTCTTCGGTAACACCATCGATGTGTACGCTTAACCTCCAGCTTAGTAACGTGAATGCTAATCCTGTACGCAGGTTATGACAGAAAAAGTTGTGAGATTCCTTGAGAAGAGATGCATGCACTGAACTAATGTGGTGTCCGAGGATGAAACTAGAGACGTTCCAACAGAGGTGAAAATATCTACGGCATCACTTATCCATCAAAACACGAACAGCTCTGTAGATGATAAAATAAAGATTTCGAAAGACTCTTTTGTACTATTTTATGCTAAAAGGTTTGAAAAGAATGACAGGTTTGGAAGGCAAAAAGTGCGTAGACTGAGGTCCAAGGCCGGCCAATTGCTTTCTATCCACAACTTAGATCGTCAAACTTTGACGCTAAAGTACTGAAGTCAGAATTGCAAACTCAAGAACATTGCCTACCTCAACAAGGATGGCTCAGAGAGTGGAATGATGGGGTGATCAATCACACTGATTTACCCATCCCCGAGTTTTGTTTGTTTGAAAACCGCTTTGTTTTTCTCTTTGGTGATTTATGCTGCTGACATTGAAGATGAAGGGATAGAAAATATGATTGATCGAAGATATTGAAGATTGCACATTTGCACTTATGTTTGGCTGATTTTTATCACTACCACTGTTCTTTTAGTGGACCTGCCAGCGTGGAAAACATCTCAACAGAAATTCTGATCGTTGACTTGACCATTAATGGTTGACTTAGTCAATGGTACACCAATAGGTCCATGTATTCCACTGACCCAACATACTTCCCAGAAGATCAGTATTGGGTCAATATATATGTGTATTGGATCAACATATATGTGAAATTCTAGTTTTGTATTTATTTTTATTATATATTCTTATTAATAAAAGAGCAATTAAAAATCAAATTATAACAAAAAAAATCAAATTATTAAAGTTTTATTCTTATGTAAAATCAAACTTTATCTCTAAGAAATCAAATTATTATAATTTATTTCATTATTCAATAAAGGTTAACTAAAATTGGAGTATTTTCTAATATTTAATATTAATTGGTAGTACATAGTATGGCATCTTATTTAGTTATTAATAAAAAAAGGAATTAAAAATCGCACCATGATAAAAAAATAGGACATTTTATCAATTAAAATACAATAAAAAATTTTAAAAATAAAATAAACGATTAATATCTATTGTAATGTTTATTTATAGTCTATCTTTAAAATTATAATCCATCTTTAATATCAAATTATTGTACAATGAAGTTACAATATATATTCTCCCATATAGGTCGCACATGGGAAGATAAATACTTGACCTAGTATACCTTAAAAAGGCACATTACAACTTAAATTTGAATATATTGAAAAAAAATTTTACTACCTTCAAACCTATTTTTTTCAAATGACACAGGTTTAATATCTAGTTAAAGTAGTTAAAGCCCCGTTTGATTGATTGATGTAATTTAATATATTGACGATGATGATATTATAGTTTAAACAAAAAGATTTATAATATGACCATAACTAGTGGGGCCATATTTATTAAGTGAAAAAATTTTAACTCTTCTCGGGAGGGATCCCCGCCATTAATGATCAAGGTCATCGACGGTGGGGATGCTCGGCATCCCCAACGCGTCGCTCCTGTATATTACCAAAACCCATTCTTATTCGTCGTCAGTGTAGCTACGTAAATGTTCAACATATATATACAGACACGCTTTTTTTAAGAAAAAAACATATCAGACACGCTTCCTAAAGATGGAACCTGCCTTTTTGATTGATCATTTACTAGTTGTTCAAAACTCCCTAAGTCCTAAGGTTGCGCATGATTTTATTTTAGCAACAAAAGATGATAGCTCAGCAAAACTAGTTATTAGTTTGCAATTCAGATTTTAACATGAAGCCAAGGAGTGTTATCACAACTGAGGTTAGAGAAGATAGTAGTTTTTATTTCAGTTACATTAATAACAAGTTGCACCAAGGATTGATCCTGTTAAGCTATCTTAGGCTTAATGGTGCCAAATTCTTGCATCCATCGTCCGACACAATCAGAACATGGCAACAGACAATTAAGAGCTCAATCACTCTGCAAAACCGGTCTCTGGTTGGTAGCAAGCTATGTGATTTTGGAGGAAGTCTTGGCCATTGGCCCAGATATTAATATGATCCCCCATATCCCACAGCCCATTCCACAGCAACATTTCTTCCCTCATTGATGCATCCCATGATGGGCCTTCCCCGTTGTAAACTGGTGACAAGCAGTTCATCTCCATACCTATTTGGTTCAAAAGTGCAACTTCCAAATTAGTCTCTGGTGGTGCAACTATTCTGTAGTCACCATCTTGACCCACTTTGATGGTGTGGCACATTTTCTGCAATTCATGAGCTGCTGCATCTTGCTGTTGAAGCGGCACATTTCTGTGTTCTCTCATTTGAGCTCTAATTGATTTGGCTTTTGCTCCAGCTTTGGATGGTTTCCCACTTTTCTTGAAATGGGTTCTCCAATAATTCTTGATTTCATTGTCAGTTCTCCCCGGCAGACTTCTTGCTATTGTGGACCATCTGCTCATTATTATGGGCCGACTTCCCAAGATTATGTTTCTTTCCAAAAGAGATTTTTAAAATGCGCAAGAGTCAGGAAACCCTTACCTGCGCCAGGATAATCTGGGCCGTCTGATTATGATCGAACGGCCTAAATTTGATAAAAAAAATTTTTTTCCACCACCCCTCCTTCGCCGGCGGCCGGCCGGGCGGGGGTGGGCGAGCGGGCGAGGGCGGCGTGGGTGGGCGGAGGAGAAGGAGGAGGGTGGCGTGGGTAGGAGGCCCTCACCCCGCCTCGCCCACCCCCGCCCGGCCAGCCGCGGCAGGATCTCGGCTGCCGGCGAAGGAGGGGGGTGGTGGAAAAATTTTTTTTATCAAATCTAGGCCGTTCGATCATAATCGGACAGCCCAGATTATTTCGTGGCGCATGGGCGCTACTACTGCATTTGGCGCAGGGTAACACCCCTCTTTTAAAATATACAAATAAATTGATCTGCGCTAATCTTGTTCTCCACTCACCTGTTACCACATTTGGCATGCAGCTTCACAATGATACTTTCTTCCTCTGGCGTGATTTGGCCTTTCTTAAGGTCTGGCCTTAGGTAGTTTACCCACCTCAGCCGACAGCTTTTTCCATTCCTCTTAAGCCCTGATCATTAAACAGTGCGAGTTTCAGAGAAAGTTCTCAGCACTTGATCATCAGAGTACTGAAAGAAATGGAAAAGAAAAAGAAAATAAAAGTGGCTTAAGAAAGAATATAACTAGAGCTATCTTATATAGTAGTTCTTCCTCGATAATGTATAAATGATCTGTTACCTGACATCATGGACACAGAGTTCCATCTCCCCTCCCCATACAACTTAACATACTCACTGAGCAAACTGTCTTCCTCAATAGTCCATGGTCCCTTTCTCCAAGTGATCTCCGTAACACATCCCATCTGATCATAACATCCAGCCATCGACCTCTCCATCCAGACTAAACCTACGCACAGGCCTAGCTAGTAGCTCAGAACCTTTACCACAACTTGTCTCCCTGTTTGTATGACAGCTTCACCATGTCTCCTATTGTAGAGGGCCACACACACATATATATAGCCGTTCTTAATCCCCTCCATTGCATGTCTTTATCGACTTGTTCCAATTCCATTTTCTGTTAGAAGTAAACAAGTGATATTTGACTACACATGTAACCATAAAACACTCGTTTATTCATATAATACTAAGTGCCGTGTGCCTCCCCAGTCCAGCAAAGGGTTCAAAAAATCAAACTTGTGTGGTTGTAGGATATAGTCCGTGTAGGTGAATGCATGCTTTGTCATATTGATCGGAATTTGATATATATTCTTAGATAATAATATATAATAAAAATATGATCCATAATGCAAAGATTTACTTTGATTATTTGTGCTTAAATTAATCAAGGCGATAGGCAAGTCATGAGACACGTAATTAAGCTGCTTATGTGTACGTACTATATGTGGGGCGGCTTTCTTTGTGGGTGTTCTCATTCCCAATCATCATATGTACGATTGTGAGAGAATCACATCTTTGGTAATGTGGAGAAGAATAGTAGTCAGTCCCTTTGCTGATGTTATCTTATATAGAAAGCGGCTTATGGGCCAATCTGTTTCCAACACTTAGTTATAATTTTTTGGGTAAATCAATTTATTGCTAGTAGTATATTAGTTTAGCTGATCTTATCATATTCGAGATATGAGGCGGTGGAAAGCTATTTTGGGTAATGGGTGATTAAAATAAGAGGTGGGTGATCATATATATATATATATATATACTAATTAGTCTTGAAGTGACAAATGTACATCTGTGATCGGCTCGTGATCTTTGGGTTGCCAAGAATTTTAGAGAACTGGCCATTGATAGCTTGAAACGCAGTAACTAGTGGCCCCCTTGTCTCGTTTAGCAAAGATAATTGACAGGTGTAGCGTAGATAGGTATTATGCTGCTTGAAAGTTGATACTTTTACTCGACGTTGGGCTCTAGTCATGACAACAGCTATAGCTTTGCTAAGTGTTCAAACGAGACTTGACAGTTGTGTTGTGACTCAAAAATCTTCAATAGTGAGAGTACTCTGGAAAAGCAACATGCACAGAAAGAAGGCTCTACCCAACGTTTGGTTCCTAGTTAGGTCAGGAAGAGGTTGGAGTTTGTACGGATTTGCGAGGAAGATATTGATCTAGAAGTTTCACACTCGTTCCAATTTAGAGGCACCCATTTTTTTATCACTTGAGGATAGAATTTGAGGATGCAAATTAAGATGGTAGGTATATACATAATTCATGGCATATATCAGATCAACTGCTATCTTTGTTGATTTGTCCAGCTTTTCTGCCTCCCTCACCGCAGCCATATTGATCATGCTTTCCTTCATGGAAACGAATGTCACTGCGCCTCATACGCTTGCACATTTTCGTAGGGTTATATGTGTACCTAAATACGGTTTGAGTTATCTTGTAAACTCACTAAGGTCACATAACTTTTATATGACAAAAATTCAATACTAACTAAAGTATTCAAAGTATACAATTTTTACCCATATTTTTAATATAATTTTATATTTTTCTAATATAAATATTATTAATTAGGTGATATTTCTCGTTTTATTATAGTTACTTAATATTTTATGAGATATGCTTAATTTTAAAATTTTAATACAGAAAAATATAAAATAAATTAAACTTTAGAATTGAAAAATCATGGTCATTAAATGGTTACTACAAAGAGTTCACAAAGCTTGATAAGGACAGATGTATATTGCTTTGGCTATATTTGAATATATCGAGGAGTTGAAAATTTGAATGAACATTATAATCAATTTGAATATATTAATTTGTAAGAAACCTCCTTCAATTCATGTAGTTTGTGACCATCTCATTTTCTATATAAATGAGTGGTCATTTATTATTTGAGATATTTTAATTTTTGACTTATAAGTAGTTCTAATTTTTGTAATTCTTTCCTTTTTACAATGAAAAATAATTTTTCTTTATAATATTTTCTATTTTTATTATAGAGTAATCGTGTATTTTGGTTCTACAGAAAATAAAATTTAACATGATTTAATTGAAATCGTTTTAACTTTTGACTTTCTTATTCAATTAAATTATTTAATATATCATCTTTTTTATGTTAAAAATAAATTGATCACCGTGATCATCCTCGTTGGCACCGAAAAGAGAGAAGAAACTTATTGCTGTTGTCAACCCCTTCAAGTGGTGGAGAACATAGCCTCTGTTGTGATTGGAGAGGGCGGGCCTACCGAGAAGGATTGGATAACATGGAACCAGATCTTCTTGCTCATTGACATTGTTTGTTGTTGTGCAGTGTTCTTCCCAATAATATGGTCAATCAGAAGCCTGCGGGAGGCGTCTACGTCTGATGGAAAGGCGGCTTGAAACCTTGCCAAGTTAACTCTGTTTAAGAAATTCTACGTGGTGATGGTTGTTTACTTGTACATCACTAGAATTGTTGTTTCGGCCATTGTGGGTATTGTGACATACAGGAACAGATGGATAGGAAATGCTGCATCTGAATTGGCCAGTCTGCTCTGCTACTTGTTTGTTTTTCATGATTTCCAACTCATGGAGAAGAACCCTTATCTTCTGATTGGTGAAGATGAAGAGGCTGCTGCTGCTAGAATACTAGAAGAGGATAACTCATATGAGCTTAATTAAGATGTGTTTGCGCTGTCATTGTTCACCAGTCCTTTATCATTCTCATTGTTTTGGCCGGACATGTGATTTGGGCAGGCAGCTCTAAATAGAGCTGGTGTACTTTGGTCATCTTTGGCTTAGTATATGTATCTTGACGATGTATATTTCCCATTCTGGTTAGAGTGTTCATTTCGTGCCCAATTCTAACGTTTTTCATATGTGTGATTCTGAAAGCATACATTTCTTATTATTAAATGACGGTGATATACATGGAAAAGCCAAACTAGAGAGCTGAAGTTATTTGAGCTCAATGCATGTTTGAATGCCTACAAAACTATTGCCCTGCGATAGTTACGTTGCTACTAATCTATTTGATTGCAACTTAAATGGCATTGTTCTGGAGGCTATAAAGTGACATTATCCACTTGAGCGGATAAATGCGTTCATTCGCCCGGAATGTTTTCTGGCCATGTAGAACAAAAACAATGTTCAAGTATTACCAGCTGCTACCCATATAGATGCAATCATATTTTTCTTGTAAAATAGATGACAGCTTAATCTGCCATCTCATGAAGAAAAATCAATCACTATAATAGCATCAGTTTCATCTACAACTTCAACTCACATGAACGCACGTACTTGTTACAATGATAAATGTGAATCGGCAAGGATTGTGCCTCACCCGTATAACGCAACATTCAAACCTGTTCACGAAGTATATCATACCCTAGATGTGAGTTGTGTAACATCCACAACCACCATTTCAGAGCAACCAGACTGGCTCTGTATATCATACCCTAGATCTTCACACTTACACTAGGGGCCAGCTTCAATGAGAACGTAATTGAGATGATTGTCAATATTACTAACTGCACGGAGATAAAGAAACCATGCAAGCCTTGACTTTGACATAACCACTATATATTTTTCTACACCTGTTGAATGCAGCTGACTTCTGAATCCAACTCAAACTTCTCTTCCAAAAGAGGCGACAACTCTACCAATGAAGAAAGTATAAAATCTGGATGTACGTCAGAAGCTGAAAAATCTGTTGTGCTGTACCTCCCAGTTTCATCAAGCAAGCATGTAAATGCCCCAGCTCGCTTGCCACAAGCTACCTACAGACATAAAACACAATGGGGCACTACTGAATCAAATGTTCCATGTCTAACCACAGGGACTGCAAATGTTAAAGCTCGTTAAAGTACAATACCATATTTTCATCTCATCTTGGACCTTAAACATTACGAAAGCCACACATTCTATGGTTGTTCAAGAAGGGCGACCATGCAGAACGATATAAGTATCAAAATATAATGGACTCCACAACATGAAGAGACGCTCAAATGTTCTTTTATAAAATTGGATTTGGCTAAAGGAAGAATAGTAAAAATGTCAACATCAATGTTCACATTCTTTCTCTGCAATTATGTCACACATATTTTCTGTCCTCGATAAGACTTCTTAAATAATGAAATGAACAACAACAATCCAGTAAATAACAAATAACTCAAATGCCAACTCTTACATCATCTTTCAGGCTATCGCCAACCATTATGACTTCATTTGGGCTAATATCCCATGTTGAACATATGTGAAATAGTGGAGCTGGATCAGGTTTGTAAGGACGGAATTCTCTGCTCAAAGCCGGGCTGAACTCCAGCTGAAAATGAGAAGGAAAACATTAATCAATACTGGTAAAAGTGGTGTCCTAATTATAATACTCGCTAAAAACCTATTTTGTGGACAAATGGCCATAAAATAGCATGTAATACGTTCTAATGCACTCGAAAAATATAATCTGCATAATTACCCCAATTCGTTGATGGAACAAGTCAACTGCTGCCTTTACATTTCTAGTAATTAAGCCCCGCCTGCAAGAAGTATCAAAAGATAGATTTAACTACATAGAAGTATATTCACAGAAGAAGCATTACACTAACACAATTTTTCCAGTGGCTGCTCCAAAATTTATCTCTACGCGAAAAGTAAAGTGAAAGCTGCAGCTAATGCTTCTTTGATGGTTCCAACCCTCATACTCTGGGCAGTACAAGGACAACCAACAAAATGGGCATCCAAAAATATACTCAATTCACTAATTGCCCAAAAATATGATTCTCTTATTTTACATTAATTTTAATTTAATTTCTTTTTGTGAGTATTTCCTTGCATAATCTAAAATATAGCACATAAAGAACTAAACAATGGTTAACATAAAAAACACGCAACTAATCCATGTCTACATGCAATACGGATTGAACATCAGGTATCACGAACAAATAGAAATACTAGAGCTTTTAAACAAGCAAGAAAAAAATAAGTAAATTATCGTAGAACACAATCATTAAAAGATAATATAATGAACAGAGAGAGGTACATTCGCAGTGTTATTGATACCTTATTTTCCTGGAATCCAGAAATTCGCAAACTTCAGTTGCACCTGTCAAAGAAATGATTTAGCATCAAGACAATCTCTGTGATTATTTATGTCAGAAATGATGTGAACCCCCAGAAATTTGTGTCATTGAGTGATTCCTTTAGCATTCAGATCAATAAAGCAAATTGTAGACACCTTTCTCACAGCAATCCTTATAAAAAGCACACTTCATAATCACTATGTTCTTCGTCGCTCGTATTTTACATTACTTATTGCTCGTCCTGCATTATCATTCTCTGATGAAGGGCAACATCTTAATTTTAATAGTTTTCTAATTATATTAGAGTAAGCATTAAAAGTTTTATAATATGAGTTTTACTTAGTTCATTTAATCCTTGTTTAAGTTTTATTAATCAGGGGTATTTTAGCCAATTATTATTTAGTTTATTTCCAGCGTCATTAGTAGTAGTATACCAGTCATTTGGGTTTTTCTAATTATGTTATGTCATATATATATATATATATGAAGGACGACATGAATAAGATTTCTGGAATTTTGCTTTTCCCAGAGTTGTTTTCCTTCTTCCTTGTTTGGTTGTTTCAAGTTTCATCAAGCTTGGGAATAAAGGTTTCATTGGGTTCGTAGTTGGAGTCTTAAACCTAGTTATCAAGCAATACACAGGTTCCACAATCTCTCTCGCAATTCGACTTAATTTCAACAATTTGTTTCCTTCCAATTCTTCTTAGATTTTAATCATCCTTTCTTCTTTCCTTTCAGCTCCCCTTATGTTCTTCACCTTATTTGGAAATGAAAAC
The DNA here is from genome assembly GCA_033002965.1 of Piper betle. NCBI lineage: Eukaryota > Viridiplantae > Streptophyta > Magnoliopsida > Piperales > Piperaceae > Piper > Piper betle. The sequence continues at coordinate 13,197 of JAURVB010013081.1, forward strand.
TCCAAAATGGTTTCTAGTCTAGGATCCACGTGAATAAACACTATCTACTTCACGTACAATGAATTACGCTCTTCAATGAACAGAACTTTCTAAATCCAATAAAACATACATCCATGCACATAGCAGGTGATTCAGCCGAGAAATGTTTGATTAATTACCAATGATGAACCAATTCAAAGCAAAAGAAAAAAGGAAGAGACACATTCATTCGGTTAATGGTACTCCATATTGCCAATCAAGACAATTTACACAAAATAAAATAAAATAAATTCCACCAGACAAAATCGCAACCGGCTCAAATCAAGCCACCAACCAGTCAAGCAATCAATCTTCCTCCAAAAAAACGCAATATCATATCATAAAAGAAAAGACAAAGACGAAAAGAGAGTAACCAGGCATAATCTGGAGGCGCTCAAGACCCCGGCGCTCGAAGTCGGCGATGGTCTCGTAAGCCTTGCGCTGCCTGGGAGGGCTCCACGACTCGACGTGGCGGAGAATGTCGATGCCAGCGGGGCTCTTGGCCCGGACGGCGCGGTACTCGTCGTCGCCGAGGACGTGGCGGTACATGGCCGGGAAGTCGATGACGGGGACAGTGAGTGTGCCGTCCATGTCGAAGACGACGCCTCGCAGTCGCGGCTTGGGGGCGGTGGCGGCCATGGCGGCGTTGGTGTTGTGGAAGGAGGAGGAGGCGCTTATACAGGCTGGGAAGGGGAGTGAGAAGAAGAAGGGGCGGGTGAGGAGCATGAGCCTGATCTATCATAAATCTATCATCATTACCAAACGCCACTGATTCGCATTCCTGTTTGTTAGTGCACTCTCCTTCGCTCTTTCCCTCCTCCGTTGGCTGCTCGCTTATCTCGCTTTCCTTTGTTGTTTTCCCGTTTGCTGGGAAATAATGACTGCACATCTGATGAATTAATTAAAATATTAAAATATTTTTAACAGAATATCTTGTAGGTGCTGATTAGACCTTTGAGTTGGAAGGCATGAGATAGTAATTGTTTGTTGATAAATTTGTGCCCAGGAAATTAAATTAACCCACCGTAGGAGCGACAAGTTCTCACAAGTCTTACTGATAAATATGTTCTTTGGTGGCATGTTTAATGTTTTTTTCTCTTTTTTTTTCAAAAAAGGCAAAAGATTATATCAAATTTTTATCCAAGCATTACACAAAATTAAAATTGGTGCCCACAATCTAGCGAGGCAACCACGTTGAATTAAAAAATGTATTTTTTTCCCACAAGAAAAAGGTGGGGGGTGAATTACCTTCTGGCCACTGGGGGATGAGGGCGGGCAAAGACAAGGGCACCGGCCCCATGGAGGCGACCTCATCATACACCCTGTTGCTGTTCCAATAGAAGCACTCGCACCGAAACATCTCCCACCGCTACTCCCCTCCCAACCAGGATGAAAGAAAGTAAAAAACAAAAATAAACAACAGACCACCACAAAATAATGACTTCCTTTGATAATAAAATCAAGCAGACCCACCTCCCTATCAAAAAGAAGGGTACGGGGAAGTGAGGGTCGAGAGGAAATAGGAGGAGGTGGTGGTGGTGAAACTGGGGAAGGAGGAGCCAAAGTGCGGGCCGGGGCTTTAATTAATGGCGGGAAGACTTCAATTAATATCTTCGTTTAGTTACCCTACTAGAATAGAAATTTTTACCTACTTCTTTTTTAATATCTCAACAAGAGTCGGATATTTTTGTCATATCATTAAAATCTATTGTTTGGTTATGTTTTAAGTACTGTGTACCTCTATTAATCCCAATCTAATTTAATGTTACCGTTTATTTTACAATTACTGTCGACGGCTTGCGAAGCACTCGAGTTAAAAAGCCCTTTTTATTATTAGAAAAAACAGTTATAACCGGTAATTAAGGATTATATAAATATTAAAAAAATTACTTTTAATAATTAAAAAATAATAATAACTAAATAAAATTTATTTTTTAAAATATTTTAAATTCGAATAGAATTATACTGTATAATTATTAATAATAAATAACAAACTTTAAATTAAGTATATATTATTAGTAACCAACTTTAATTTTATAATATAATTACAAATATATTAAAATTTATTAATATTTTAAAATAATTAATTTAAATAAAATTATAATCTAAATTTTTTAATAATAAATAATAATTATAATTATAATTCTAAATTAAATAAATATTAATCGGCTCATAAAATTATTATGAGACCCGCTCTAACCATTACATAAGAAAAATAAAAACAAGATGAGGGGTTGATTGTAATGAAAATACTAAAAACAATTTCAAAAAATAATAATGTTTTTCATAAGTTGTTGATATTTATATTATTTTTTTAGATACTTTTCAAAGGAATGCTCCTTTTAGATGCTTATTCCTCCAACAACATTATAACACATTATGACAGGAAAAGAAGGGTTGGGTCCGGTGGTTGTGTTATTTTTTCTGACATGAAATTGAATAATAACAGGTTCGTATTGTAGGGTGTAAATAAGTTTTTACCACTTGGCCCACAATAATTTGATAATGTGAAAACAGTATTAATTATGAAAAATATATCCCACTGTCCTCGTAAAATGTAAGACAATATACACATGATCACACTTAGGAACCGGGAGCAAAATTAACGATGCTTGATTGTCTCAATTACCCAGAAACAATAAACACCATCAACTCATTGAAAATTGAAGTACCCATCCAGGTTTTTCTTATACAGAGGATTATTGTAGAGAGTGGGTAGATAAAAGACAGCTTATCAAGAGATAAGAGCCCCATTAATTAATTCAAATGTAATTCCTAACCAAAATCGAAAAAGAAAAACAAAACAAAATCATTTTAAAGACTAGGTAGATTGAAAGAACAACTCATTAAGAGGCAGAATGGGACCACAAATATCTCGTTGTCCTTCGAAACAACCTTCCACACTTTTAAAGAGCCGCCCTATTTTTTTAAGAAAAATATCATAAATAATTAAGTTTTAATGTTTTATGTCACAAATAACTAAAATTTTAAACTTAAATCAGACATAATTATATCTCAAATTTTTACTTCACATATAATCAATTTATATATTTTAAAAATATTATACTCATAGTATTTATTTTATTGACATAAATAACTTTAATCTAATTTTAAATTTTCCCAAACATATTTTTTGTGTGTTTTATATAATGAATGATATTTTATTTTATTTTTTAAAATTCATAAAAAAATATTGGATAAAACAAACATTTTAATTTTTTTATAAAATGTGACAATTTCAAATTAAAATTTTCAACATCTATATATATATATATAATTTTATTTTATTTTTTATTTTTGACGGCATAAATTTTAATTTTCTTTTTAATTATCCAAAATTTAATAAAAAAATATTTTTTGCATTTTTATCTCCTCAATAATATAGCTTTATATTCTATTTAATATTTATCAGTTAATTTTTTATTTTTATATATAAAGTTAGCAAAAAAAATTATAAGTTTTATTTATTATATTTTTTGTATTAGTAAAAATAAAATTTATGTCCATTTTTGTCATTATTTAAAAAAAATTGATATAAAAAATTTTAAAATGGCTATTTTTAATATAATTTTGTAAACTTAATTATTTTTGAAAAAAAAACATTGAAATATGACTTTTTATGATATTTTGTCATTTTTTAATCAAAAGAGCTGTTCTATTTGGCGTCATTGTGCAGTAGGTGCTATCAAATGATTCTTATTCTCGTCGTCTATACATTACAAAACGACGAAAACGGGGTGGCTGTCTTTCATTTATTATAATTGGAAAACAAAGATGGAGGTACGCTTGGATAAAGAAAAAGAGGTATGGTTGAGATCTTAATCCAATTCTCTTATTAATAAGTTCATATATTTACTAAGCTTCTTATAAATAAGTTCTTATTTATATTTATAAATAAGTTCATTTATTATATTTACTACACTTCGTCATTGTCATTTAAACCGTAAGTTCTTGAATAATTTAACGTTTAACTTGGAAAGACTTCCTCACTATAATTCTCATTTGTTTGATCACTGCCGATGGCGGGTCGACAGATGCGGACTTTTGATCGGGGGATTGCAATTTGATAATACCTTCCACAATGTGCGGACAAAGCGAGAACAACAAGCTGGCCACATATTAATTCGACTTATTAATGAAAAGTAGTTTAAATCATGTTTACTTGTGGGTGCATGCAAAATTTAGATTTCAGTTTTTATGGTTTTTTCCGAGCTGAAAAAATTTCCTGCTCCGCAGTTTACAGTATGAAAAATACCCTTCTTAATAACCACTTATTAACTGTGAATTACGAAAAAATCTTTATACCCAATTTAGTAGTTATGAAAAAAAACTTAACATATTTTAAACAGCTAAGAAGGAAAAATTTTCCTACGAGACCATACTATTTGGACTCCAATATTTAGCCGACCATTAAATTATTATGAAAGTTCAATGGAAAAGAAAAAAGAGGCTCAATGTACTTCAATTCAAAATATACTACTTTTTATTTAAATTATTATACATTTATATTTCTGTCATTTTCACTATTCAAATATACATGTTACTATAAATATTAAATGACCCACTTTTCTAATAGCTTGATTTTTTTAACAAATAGTAATTTTAGACATCTAAAATTTACATATTACCCGAGCCAAATGGTCTGACCATTGGAAAGTATAATATGAAGAAATGTTAAATTGCCATAGTTTATTTTCAATGGATTATTTGTCTCAAGCATGGTAAACCGTCCATAAAATTTATTTGTATGTGATGGAAAATATTAAAATAAATATGAAAATAGTCCCTTTCCCCATCATTTTGAGCTTGTGGGATAACTTCTTGATGATTATCTATGTAGTAAATGGCCATCCAAAATTTACAGGGGCATAAAAATAAAGGATGGGCCCTCAAATCCCATTGATGGTACATATTAATTTAAGGAGAAATATTAATTTCAAGAGAAGTATTAATTTGTCCTAATATTAAATTATCACACTTCGTTAATTTTGTATATTGTAATTTTCCTTTTTGATATGGTTTTCTGGCAAAATGATCCAAATTATGTAACAATTTTGATTTTTAATTGCATTTGAATTGTTATTGTGTGGGGTTAATTTAATAAAGGGAAAATTTTATGATATTAGCTGCCATTAAATCCGAAGGTTTGTGGATTTTATTTCTGGCCTCATTGGTACTGCAGCATGAATATCCACAGATAAAAGGGAATTACCAGTTTCGGGGGCGTAAAATATTTGTCCATTGACTCACATAGCCACATGTAAAGTTTTATAACAATATAATGATAACTTTATATAAGTTACACCGTTTTTACTTATATTTCTTGGACTTAATTTAGAGTTAATTTGGGCTTCGAAAAATTAATTGATAATATTAGTTATAAATAATATATTGATAGTTAATTACTGAATAAAAATACTGATCTTCATATATTTTTACAGTAAATAATTGCAAAAGCTAATACGCTTGATTAGGACTCACTCACAGAAACGTTCAGGTGGAAGAGTAAAAACCTGAATTTGTTGATTTTTATGAAGACAGACCAAATCCTAAATTTAATTATAACATTCAAGGAAGAGGTATTTTAATAATATTATACGAGTAAAATTTCAACTATTTTACGAGTAAAAATTTAATACAATAGGATAATGAACCATAATAAACATGTTAAAAAATTTGTCTAAAGAAGAGAACCCAAATTGACTCCCGCCAATTACGTTAATTTTATGACAATTGATGAACAGTACTCATCATGAGTTACGACATCGGTGGATGGAACTGTCCAAGACAAAGCCGGGAAGAAGTTTAATGTACTTATATGAGTTACGACACCTGACCTCCACTGAACGCTACATGGTGAGGAAGTGCGAATGCAAGTCTGCGAGCATCAGAGCAATAAGTTACACAGCTCAAACTCGCGTCCCAATTCCAAAGGAAACACCAAGCATATTTAGTACCCACCACATTCTCTCTGTCTCACACTTTACCTGCCATGCTATTTTCAAATATTCATTCACAAATATAAGTTTGATATATATGTCTGAGAACGCCCCAGCCATCAATGTACTCCACTTCCAAGTGTAACTATTTGTCAGTGACACCAGATCGAACCTCTCGTGAAATCCAGCAGCGTACCTGTTCTCGGCCCAGCTCCCATTTCCCTTGTCACTCCCCGTGATGGAGCTAGCCCCCTCCCCTCACGGATTTTGCCTTCTTTACATGAACAATGAAATGCTTCTTCCCCGCTCCACTTTCTTCCTTCAAACACACCCAAAACCCTTCAAATACCCTCTCAATGTTTCACACTCCCCAACCCACACTGGCCATAGATCAGATGGAGGCCGGTGTATTATTCCCACTCCTTTTGCTCGTTTGTTTGTTTCTGATCCCCACCGTGGCCCACCAACTTCGGACCTACATTGTCCAGGTCCATCCTGATTTGGTCAGACCGGGTCAGGCCACACATGCGGATACGAACATTGGCTCGCCAAAGAAGCCGGATTTCCACCTCTCCCTCCTCTCTCAGTCCATTGACCCTGAATTAGAAATAGACCCGTCGACCCGTATGTTGTATTCCTACCACTCGGCTATCGAGGGTTTCTCCGCCCGTTTGTCCGACGACGAGGTTGCCTCGCTGAGGAGGATGCACGGTGTGATCGCAGTCCGACCCGACACCCGAATCCAGCTCCGCACCACTTACTCCTACAAGTTTCTAGGGCTACAAACGGGCACACACAATCGACCATCATGGGCCCAGCCCAACTATGGCCACGGCTCCATCATTGGCGTGCTAGACACCGGGGTGTGGCCGGAGAGCCCAAGCTTCGATGACCGGCACATGCCACCTGTGCCAAGGCGTTGGCGCGGCACGTGCCAAGGAGGCGAGAACTTCGCGCCGTCCCTCTGCAACCGGAAGCTCATCGGCGCCCGGTTCTATCCTCACGGCCACCGCGCCGGCGCCGGCGCCGGCGACGCCGAGTACAGCTCTGCCCGCGACGCGCACGGTCACGGCACGCACACCTCTTCGACGGCCGCCGGTTCGGCGGTGCCGGGTGCGAGCGTGCTGGGGAACGCTGCCGGGGAGGCGCGCGGGGTGGCGCCCGGCGCCCATGTCTCCGTCTACAAGGTGTGCTGGTACGAAGGCTGCTACAGCTCCGACATCCTCGCCGCGATCGACGACGCGATCCGCGATGGCGTGGATGTCCTCTCCCTCTCCCTGGGCGGCTTCCCGCTCCCTTTCTACGACGACAACATCGCCATCGGAGGATTCAGAGCGGCGGCGAAGGGCGTCTCGGTGGTCTGCGCGGCGGGAAACAACGGGCCGATCCCTGGCTCGGTGGCGAACGAGGCGCCGTGGGTCACGACGGTCGGAGCCAGCACGCTGGACCGAACCTTCCCAGCTCTGGTCCGGCTAGGCGACGGCCAAATCCTCTCCGGCCAGTCCATGTACCCAGGCAACCGTCCGGGTAGAGCTCTACCGGAGCTAGAAGTCGTATACGAGTACGATAGCGGCAACGGCGGGGAACGATGCTTGAATGGCTCACTACCCAGAGCTCGCGTCGCGAAGAAGTTAGTAGTCTGCGACCGAGGCACAACGGGGAGAGCTTTGAAAGGGGAGGTAGTGAAGGAGTCGGGCGGCGCCGCCATGATACTCGCCAATGCGGCGATCAACGGCGACGAAGACTCCGTCGACGTTCACGTGCTACCGGCGACCCAGATCAGCTACGCCGACTCGCTTCGTCTAAAGCGATACCTCAGCTCCACTGCCAAACCCAAAGCGAGGATCGAGTTCAAAGGAACCGTGATGGGCCGGTCCCGGGCACCTCGGGTCGCGGTCTTCTCGTCCCGAGGCCCCAGCTTAACCAACCCGACCATTCTCAAACCCGATGTTGTGGCCCCCGGCGTCAACATCGTCGCGGCGTGGCCGGCGAACCTTGGGCCCACTGGACTGCCCGAGGACGGGCGGAGGGTGAGCTTCACCGTGCTGTCGGGGACGTCGATGGCGTGCCCGCATGTGAGTGGGGCCACCGCGGCCGTCCGTGCGGCCCACCCACGGTGGAGCCCTGCAGCGGTCCGGTCCGCGATTATGACCACAGCCGACGTGGTGGACCATTCGGGTGAGTGGATCTCCGACGCGGGTAGGCCAGCTAAGGTCTTTGCGGTCGGGGCCGGGCACTTGAACCCGGTTCGTGCGGTTGACCCGGGTTTGGTTTACGACACTAAACCGGACGAGTACGTGACCCATTTGTGCACTCTTGGCTATGAGAACTCTGACGTGTTTGCTATAACCGGTAGGAACGTGAGCTGCAGGAAGATCTTGGCGAAATATAGAGACTTTAGCCTTAACTATCCATCGATAACAGTGGTATTCAAGAAGGGGAAGGAGATTCAGATGGTGAGGAGAAGGGTGACCAATGTGGGTAGGCCGAATTCGACGTATACGGTGGAGGTGGCGGCGCCGCCGGGGGTGAGGATGAGTGTGAGGCCACCTAGCTTGACCTTCAACGGGGTGTATCAGAGTAAAGTGTATTCTGTGTGGTTTGTTTCCAGGAAGAGGGCGTCTGATGGGTTTTCTGAAGGGCATATAACTTGGGTTGATGAAAGACACAAGGTGAGGAGCCCCATTTCGGTGACTTGGCAACGTTAGGCAGGAATTGAATTGATTCTTGGAATTTTTTTTAATTATTATGGATTGAATTTGATATTGGGTATTATAAACCGAGATTGTTCTGGGCTGTTTGTATTTTAATTTTTATCTGTGGTCATTGTCGCTTGACCAGATTTACTCTATTTGCAATAAAGATTATGATTCTTTCACTGTTATTTGCTTGGAGAAGTTCTCTATATATGCCACACCAGAGCTTCGGAGAAGTTTTTTTGGCAACAAGAAAAACTTCTGTTGCAAGTCCATTTCAATTGCAATTGTAGCCGCTTAACGTCCTATCATTCAGTCTTATGATTCTAATCTGTATACTCGGTTCCTAAATTCCACCGTGTATTATGGGAGGTATATAAAAATCTGAATATAATTCTCAAAACAGCAATACATAATTCTCACTGTGCCTCTAAGCAGCTATATGTATCAGTGTTCTATCTGATTTAATTTGACGGCAAAATCAAGGCGTGAATTATGTGAACTGATTTAATTGAACTAATTGAGAGCAGAAGACAGAAAACTCAAGAGCATAAATTACTGCAACCAAGAAGAGATTGGACACTTTTGAAAATGGTAAACAAAAGAAGATGGAACTGTGGGAGGTAAGAAATTCATGTCCAGATAATGGACATCAGTTTTTGACAAACTGCAAACCATTTGCCGTAGAGTACCTCTCCATGAACCTCATGAACCTGTCCCACTCTTTGGGGCTCCTCATGATGTGCTTCGCTGCAATCCTGGCAGGTTTTCCGTTCACAAACTTGGCACTAACATCAACAGACTGGATCACTCCTTCCTCATCAATCATGTAAAAGCCTGTAATGTCGCCCAGCTCACCAGAGGAATCAAATACAGAGGGCTGTTCAAAGGTTGAACAATGCCACACCATTGGTGCCATCTCTTGATTTTGTTAGTTTCACGTCAGGAATAGTCTGCTCGTCTGTTCCCTGGATGAACTGGATAGATGGCTTCGCCATCATTTTGATTGTTCTAATTGGCTGAGAGCTCAGTCCTGGTGAAGTGACCTGTGAAGGGGAAGCCGTAAAAGCTGGCCGCCCAAGGAAGACCGAACACTTTGACATAATGAAAGCCAAGGGCAGGACACACATCCTGCACATGAAGGATATGTTAATCAAGTGATATCTCTATTCTCAAAATTTTTTGAACATCTTTTGTTTTCTGGGAATAGTTTTCTGAAAGGTCTTTTCAATCAAGTAGATCATCATAGTAGTGAAAAGCTGAGTTAGCTAAAAGTTATGATGATCACGAACGACCAAAGTTATTGAAAGTTGTGGTTCAAATCTTGTGACAAAAAATGTGAAATTTATTAGGATAATTGTGAGCAGGAGGAAACACAAGAGGTTAGAATTGGTGAATTATGATGACCAAAGTAGTTGAAAGTTGAATAGAAAGCAAAGAAAAATGCTGAAGATAATCAAAATGATGAGGACAATTTTTGTAAACAATACTAATTGAGGAGCGAATAGAACAATTAGCTCAACAATGTAATGCCATATGCAGGAGGAAACGATCTATAAATAAAATCTGAAGCAGGAAAAGTGAAGTTAAAGGAATGTAAAAAACTTAAGGCATTTCGTAGCATTTGCATGCCACACATTATGGGGGTTAACCGTTCAAGACTTGATTTTGGATATTGACATACAGCAGCTGCCAACAGGCCCCTCTTTGGCCGATTGTCAGAATACGACTGCCAGACTACCTCCTGAAATGTTCTAAATTATGTAAAGCGTTATTTTCTAAGTTACGTTTTGAATCTACTAGGCCAATAGTCGTGGTAAATTCAAAACATTTTCCATGGACTTCCCCGATATGAAGAGAAGACAGTCCTTTTCGAGCTTAATCAGAAAAAAGCTTCACCCATTACAGAAACAAATGAAAAATGCCAATATCGTACTGAATGATGCAAAGACATAGCAAAACAACGTGCCAGAAAACGAAGTAAAAGGAGCTATGTTCAAGCGACAAACCTGCAAGGATGGTTCGGTGCTGTCAGGGTGTGTAAGAGGAGAGAAGAGAAGGGCCGGCGCTGCATTGCCGCCATTCGAAGTAGGAAGAAGCGTTAGGTAGCAAGAAGAGAGGCAGAAAAAAAGAGCAGCAATTAGCAAAGGATGGGAGAGCGCACGAGGTGAGTGAGGTGCGGTGTGGTCAAAGCACAGTCATTCGCTATCCACACTCTATCTCAAGGCCTTCGTCCTCCCACTTGTTCACCTTTTGTATCTCTGTAGTAAAAAATTTTACACAAGATGATCGCATTATTCCCCTAAAAGATGTTAGATGCGAGATATCCATTCTTGTCTTGAAGTGTTACAAGATGAGCTCATCCATAGGCTCTCATCTCTCTTATTTCAAGCGCCCTTCATAGTCCCCAGACATCATCCAAAAATTCGGTGCAAGGTTGAACAGATCCACGAAGTTGTGTGACAGATGACCATCAACAACAGACCCATTCGGTGCCAAGATGATCACAAGCGTGGCCGCCGATCCGGCCCATTTGATTAGTTGGTGGCTCAAAAAAGTGCTCCCAACATCTTATCTTTGTTTCAATATTCATGGATCACAGGTCAACAATTAGGGAAATCATCATTATTATAAGATGGTCTTCACCTAGTAACCATTTTTATTTATTGTGTCAAATTCCACTCCACCACTTATTATATATAGATTTATAGTTAACCCGGTCTTCTTCCATCTAACTCCCTTGTTTTGATAAGGGGACAATGAAATCAATTAAGTAGCCCTGATCAGAAGGATAGGCCAAAACAATTGGCACAATACGTCCAACACTCGATTTATACAAAATCTTTGGTGGCCCCTCGCTATGATGGACACTCATCAGTCTCTCGTCTCCAAGAACACATTTGGCTTTACTTGATTACTTTAACATTGCCATATTAATGTTCTTTACTAATGCTTTTACCCAATAATCTACTTCAACTAGCTATTTCTTTTCAGTTGTTTTGTGCATCAAATTGTCGAGAGAGAAAAATCTAATGTATTATTTATCTGCTGGGTTTTCTTTAATTATTCATTATATTAGTTGTAGAGTTGAAAGTGATGCTCATCCATCCAATATGTTACGGTTGCTAGCTCAGGTTTGATTGGTCTTTGAATGGATGCTTATCAGGATCTTAGCAAGGGGCATTTGTTATATATTTGAAAACGTTTGGCATGATCAATACTGATGATGCATCCCGTATTGAACCCTCCCTTTCAAATTTCTTTGGAGATAAGTAAAATGTACATTTCTTATAATATATTGATGAACAAGCACTGAATATATAGGATATTTATACTCCGTTAGTGCAAATATGACAAACACCAGTAGTTACAATGTGATTCATACATTGGCAACACCAAACCCCCTAATACATTGACAGCAGGGACAAATTTATGCATATAGTTACCTATGTCAATGACACTACATAAACAACAATTTTATGGTCTGTTTAATGATCTTTTTTTAAGAAGGAAGCATCATCAGCTAGTATTCAAGGCGATCTTCCATTTTCTTAATTGCAATATTCTAACTTGTTGATGCTTGTTTCGCATTGGTCTGCAAATGACCAGGGAGATAGACTCACCCAATTACTTGTAATTTCCTTAGGGCCTCTTATTTTTTTACCTAGTGGCAAATCTTTGATTAAGAGTGCTAAATGAGCGAGCAAGTTGAGCTAAGCATGTGCTCGAGCTCGATTCCAAAAACCCGAGGACCACTCTAATTCGACTCCAGATGAAGCGAGTTTTAAGCATAAAAGTACGAGATCGACTCGAACAATTTTGACATGATTTGTATTCGATTTGAACTTGAACACACTTTAATTGTCAAATTTTTAAGAGTTTAAAAATAACTCGACTCGAACTAGAAACTTACTCTTGACTCAAGTTTGAAACGGGCTTGACTCAAGTTTGAAACTAGCTCTTAACTAAACCATTATAGGTGGAGTAAAATTATTTATAAAGTGGAATAAAACTATTTATAGAAAGTCGGAAAGGGTGGAGTGCAATTTACCAAATGATATAGGACTATTTACAGTGAGAGAAAGAAAAAGAAAATACCATCTACCTAATAGTGATTAAAAATTTTATAACATCCTTTATGTTATAAACCACAACAATCATTCAAGTATTAAGTCTTTTGTGCAACTGTCATGATTAAAGTAGTCTTTATTATGATTATGCAAATAACATAACAAATTTATCACAATTGATACCAAAATTAATGTATTAAATTTGATATTATATATTATACCATTAAATAAAGTTCAAGTTATAATTGAAATGAGTCAATGTTGGAAATTAGACATAAATATATACGTGAATAAGGAATTGTATCATATGTTATTATATAAGGTTGGCTAAATTAAATTGATCTACTAAAGTTAAGGGTTATAGGCCATAAATTAAAATGTAGAATTCAATTAGAAAAGTGTGGAATTAAATGTGTAGATACATTTTCATAATTTCTCTTTCGTAATGGGTAGAATTGAATTTATAGAACTAAGGCTATAAATATGGAGGTTATGGTCCCTGAATTCATATCTGGTTTTCGTTCTGGTATCCCATTGTCCAGAACTTTGGTTTAGATAACTAGTCTTGGATTTGAAAGATCCATAACTGAGAATTCAGGTTTTGAAAACTCTTCCTGGATTCAGACTTTAGTTTCTTTATAGCTTCAGGTACGCTTCCGCTATTTTATTTTATTTATCTAGTTTAATTTCTCTTGATGATTTGATATGAAGTCGATCCAAGTTTATACAGTTTATTTCTAACAAGCGACATCAAAGCCATCTTCATATCAAATTATTGAGAATTAAGTTTCATTTTATGAATTATTGTGGGATTTAATCCCAAAATTAAGGTCCTCTTTTGGTAACATAACATGAGGAAAATAAAGTTACAAAAGGTTATAATTTTGGAAACTCCCACATAAAGATATTTTTTATAACTTTTTGGTTAAGTCATGATTAATATTTTAAAATTTTATTAATGACTGTAATATGCTGCCAAAGTAGCCTCTTTTGTGGGAATTAATTTCTTTAAAAAATATTAAGACGGTTATGAATATTTAATTCATGTGGATATTAATCGGCCTAAAGGAAGGTTAATGTTTGACAGAATTATATATTCATATGTGGTAATAGATATGGGACAATTATCAAGTGTCCATGTGGATAATAAATCGGCCCAAAGGAAGGTTTTTTATCTGACAGGATTTATTGTTCATATTTTACTACACTAAGACTCATTATTGTAATAAATATAGGATAATTATCAAGTTTCCATGTGGATAATAAATCGGCCCAAAGGAAGGTTTTTTATCTGACAGGATTTATTATCCATATTTGATTATGACATTAAAATAATAAATATGAGATAATTATCAGGTTTCCATGTGAATAATAAATCGGCCCAAAGGAAGGTTTATTATTTGACAGGATTTATTATCTATATTTAATTATTGTACTGAGAGTACCATTTACAAATTGATATTTCTGTCCAAAGGCTAAATATTGATGTTGTGCTAGGTATCTGTTAATGAGATTAAGTACTGTTTAAATTATTAATCTTATTATGGGCATGTTGTTTTTCTTTTCAATTAATCAATCTGCTTCTATAATTTCTGCACATAAATTCAATGCCAATGCTTAAAGATAACTTTAAGGATTGGAAAGAAAGTATAATGATTATTCTCGGCTGCATGGATCTTGACCTTGCATTAAGGACTGAGCGACCTGCTTCTCTTATTGATATAAGTTCCAATGAGGAAAAACGGGACATTGAGAAGTGGGACCGTTCAAATCACATGAGTCTTATGATCATGAAGCGGGGAATTCCAGAGACCTTCAGGGGCGATGTGTCTGAAAAGGTTACTACAACCAGTGAGTTTCTTAAAGAAATTGAAAAGCGTTTTGTCAAAAATGATAAAGCTGAAACAAGGACGCTTTTGACGAACTTGATTTCAATGAAGTATAAAGGCAAAACAAGTATAAGGGAGTACATCTTAGAGATGTCTAACATTACTTCAAAACTAAAAGTACTAAAGTTAGAACTATCTAAAGATTTGCTTGTGCATTTAGTTTTAATTTCTCTTCCTGCACAATTCAGTCAATTTAAGGTCAGTCACAACTGTAAAAGGGATAAATGGACTCTTAATGAGCTCATTTTTTATTGTGTGCAAGAAGAAGAAAGATTGAAGCAAGAACAAGTTGAGAGTGCTCACTTGGCTAGTACCTATAAGGATAAAAATAAGAAAAGGAAGGGGGCTAAGGATGCTAATAATGGGTCTCACATACAACAGAAAAAGAAAGAAAATCAGGTTTCTTGCTGTTTCTTTTGTGGTAAACCTGGACATATGAAGAAGGAATGCAGTAAGTATCACGCCTGGCGTGTAAAGAAAGGTTCATTTTTTAATTTTGTTTGTTCTGAAGTTAATCTAGTGTCAGTACCAATACACACTTGGTGGCTAGATTCAGGTGCTACTATTCACATAAGTGTGTCAAAACAGGGTTGCATGAGTTATAGAAAGCCAAATGATGCTGAAAGATTCATCTATATAGGTGATGACAAATCAGTTATAGTTGAAGCAATAGGGATTTTTAGATTGTTATTAGAGACAGGATTTTATTTGGATTTGAAAGAGACATATATAGTACCGTCTTTTAGACGAAATTTGGTTTCTATTTCTCTATTGGACAAATCTGGTTACTCTTGTTCATTTAGAAATAATAAGTTTAGTCTTTTTCTAAATTCAAATATTGTGGGTACAGGTTCCTTTTCCTTTTATGATAATCTATATTTACTTGATACTATTGCATCTTTTAATGAAACCTTGCATGTAGAATTATGTGGTACGAAAAGAAGATTAACCAATGAGAATTCTGCTTTACTATGGCATAAGCGTTTAGGACACATTTCTAAACAAAGAATTGTATGACTTATGTCAGATGGAATTCTTGATTCTCTTAATTTTGCAGATTTTCAAATCTGTATTGGGTGCATTAAGGGAAAACAAACAAATATAAGGAGACTAGGTGCCAATAGATCTTCAAACGTCTTAGAACTAATACATACAGACATTTGTGGACCATTCCCTATGGCTTCTTGGAATGGTCAACAATATTTTATTACGTTCATAGACGATTATTCTCGTTATGGTTACCTTTATCTCATTCATGAGAAGTCTTAAGCATTGAACGTATTTAAGGCATATAAAGTTGAAGTTGAGAACCAACTTAACAAAATTATTAAGGCCATCAGATCTGATCGTGGTGATGAATACTATAGCAGATATGATGGATCAGGTGTACAGCGTCCATGACCATTTGCCAAATTTCTAGAAGAGTGTGGAATCGTCCCGCAATACACAATGCCAGGTACTCCTATTATGAATGGTGTTGCTGAAAGAGGAAACCGAACATTAAAAGACATGGTAAGAAGTATGATTGCTCATACTACTTTACATGATTCACTCTGGGGTGAGGCACTAAAGACGACAGTATATCTTCTTAATAGGGTACCAACAAAAGCAACAGTTAAGACCCCTTATGAATTATGGACCAGAAAAAAGCCCAGTATTATGCATTTACGCATTTGGGGTTGTCCAGCTGAAGCAAGGCCTTATAGGTCAAATGAAAGGAAACTGGACTGAAGAACTGTAAGCGGTTATTTTGTTGGGTACTCTGAACGGTCTAGAGGGTATAAATTTTATGATCCCACATTAAGGTCATTCTTTGAAATGAGAAATGGCCAATTTTTTGAGGATGTTGGGTTTGGTGGGGGGAATGAGGTTAGAGACTTTGTCTTTGAAGAAGAATTTGATTCTCTTCCCATAATTGTTTCTGACAGTAATCATAATCAAGATCATATTTCTGATGCAATTCAAGAAACAATACCAGAATTACAAGACTTTGTCGAGAATCTCCCCAATTGAGTTATACCTGAAGGACAAACTCAACAACCTCAAGAGCAAATGTTATTGAGGAGATCCACAAGAGAAAGGAGAAAAACAATTTCAGATGATTTTATTATCTTTCTCCAAGAACATGAAGATAACCATGAAATGGTTGATGATGATCCAATCAGTTTTCATCAGGTCCATGAAAACTAATGACGTTTGGGATCTTGTCTTATTGCATGAAGGTGCGAAACCTATTGGTTGCAAATGGATATTTAAAACCAAGAGGGATTCGAAGGGTAATATAGAAAGATATAAGGCTCGTCTTGTTGCAAAGGGCTTTACTTAAAAGGAAGGCATTGATTATAATGAGACTTTTTCTCCAGTTTCATCGAAAGACTCATTCAGAATAATTATGGCATTAGTAGCACATTTTGATCTTGGGTTACATCAGATCGATGTAAAGACTGCGTTTCTAAATGGTGACATTGATGAAACAATTTATATGGTGCAACCAGAAAACTTTGTATTAGGAGATTCAAAGAAGATGGTTTGCAAATTAAAGAAATCCATCTATGGACTTAAGCAGGCTTCTTGTCAATGGTATCACAAATTTCATTAAGTGATTCTCTCGTTTGGTTTTGAGATGAATGTGATTGATGATTGTATATACCATAAGTTTAGTGGGAGTAAGTACATTTTCCTGATTTTATATGTTGATGATATATTACTTGCCAGTAATAATATAGATTTTTTGCATGAAACCAAGAGTTTTTTATCAAAGAAATTTGAAATGAAAGATCTTGAAAATACGTCTTTTGTATTAAGAATTCAAATACATCGGAATCGCGATCGATGTATACTTGGATTATCACAAAAGACATATATAGAAAATGTGCTTAAAAGATTTGACATGCAAAATTGTAAACCAGGAGATACCGTTGTTTCTAAAGGAGACAAATTCAGTCTCAATCAATGCCCCAAAAATGATATAGAAGAAAAGGAAATGCAAAAGATTCCTTATGCTTCAGTAGTGGGAAGTCTTATGTATGCTCAAGTATGTACGCGTCCAGATATTGCGTATATTGTTGGAATGTTGGGCAGATATCTAAGTAATCCAGGATTGGATCACTGGATAGCAGCCAAAAGAGTCATGAGGTATCTTCAGAAAACAAAACATTACATGCTCACATATTGGAAATCAAATCAACTGGAGATCATTGGGTATTCTGATTCCGATTTTGCTGGATGTCAAGATAGTCGTCGATCCACTTCTGGCTATGTCTATCTACTAGCTGGCGGAGCTATTTCTTGGAAAAGTGCTAAGCAGACACTCATAGCTTCTTCTACTATGGCAGCTGAATTCATAGCTTGTTATGAGGCATCCAATCATGGAATATGGTTGCGGAATTTTGTCACAGGGCTGCGTATTGTTGATAATATTGAAAGACCACTTAAGATATTTTGTAACAATCAGTCTGGAGTATCATATTCAAATAACAACAGGAGCTCATCTAAATCAAAACATATAGAGATCAAGTTTCTTGTTGTGCAAGAAAGAGTTCAGAGTGGTAAAGTATCAATAGAACATATTGAAACAAACTCCATGGTTGCGGATCCGTTTACTAAAAGTTTACTACCCAGGTCTTTAATGAGCATGTTGCTCATATGGGTATTGTATCATTTGATGATATATTACTTTAGTAGGAGTTTGTATTGAACTGCAGTATTTTGGTTTAAGGTTCACTCTGTTTTGGTATTTTGGTGATCTCATAAGGTTGGACCAGTTGAAAATAGGCATGTTCAGATCAAATTACATGTAATTTTCATGCTAAACATCCATACTTGATCTATGTCATTTAATTATATTGGTGTATGTGACCATGGAAGCTTTAGTTACGCTCAATGTGACGAAAATCGTCTTGATCCTATATTGACATTGATTAATGGACGAGATTGTTATTTTGGTATAATAACATATGTTTGGAGCTCATAAAGTTATACAATTATTTTGTGTATATATTAAGTTCAAGTGGGAGATTGTTGGAAATTGGACATAAATATATACATGAATCAGGAATTGTATCATATGTTATTATATAAGGTTGGCTAAATTAAATTGATCTACTAAAGTTAAGGGTTATGGGCCATAAATTAAAATGTAGAATTCAATTAGAAAAGTGTGGAATTAAATGTGTAGATACATTTTCATAATTTCTCTTTCGTAATGGGTAGAATTGAATTTATGGAACTAAGGCTATAAATAAGGAGGTTATGGTCCCTGAATTCATATCTGGTTTTCGTTCTGGTATCCTATTGTCCAGAACTTTGGTTTAGATAACTAGTCTTGGATTTGGAAGATCCATAACTGAGAATTCAGGTTTTGAAAACTCTTCCTGGATTCAGACTTTAGTTTCTTTATGGCTTCAGGTACGCTTCCGCTATTTTATTTTATTTATCTAGTTTAATTTCTCTTGATGATTTGATATGAAGTCGATCCAAGTTTATACAGTTTATTTCTAACAGTCAAGTCCAACACATCCTTACTTAAACTCAACTTGTAGAATTTGAGTTCAAGTTGAATTCGAGCTTGATTATTTAAATGTTAAATTTTAATTCGAGTCAAATTAAGACAAGTCGAACACCAAATGCTCACGAACTGACTTACTCAATTAGCAGTCCTAATTTTGATAAAGTAAATAAGTAATAAGCTAAGAAGTACATTTTTGCAACAAGTGTTTCATTTTGAATGATTAGATTCAATATCAATATCAGATTAAAGCACTTTTGTGTAAAAACAAATCAAACCCAACTGGAAGAATTTTCTTCCTTTATATGAATTGGGCAATGGGCATGCTTATTATGTTGAGCAATTCAAAGTATGAGCCTGAGCCCGAGGGAGGAAGGTGAAATTTCCAGCCCTACATATCAATCCAGGTTGTTCAATCATAAATACGAATTAGATCTAATTATACAAAAAAATAAAAAAAGTATGGAACACCAGCCACCCCTAGACGTGGTCTACACCCAACTAGTTCGGACTGTCCATGACCTAATCCGGTCAGGCAACCAAATTGGTAAAAAAAAAAAAGTGGGCAAGTTAGTTTCGACAACATGCAGTCAGACCTGGCCATCCCCCAACCAGATTTGGCTAGTCTGCCCATGAACTAATAAAGCTGACCTTGGTCGGACAACATCACATGGAGGAGGGTGAGGGAGGGAGAGGAAGGATTTTTTTTTCTCAAGATACATCTAATATATGCTGTTTTTATGATTGGACGACCTAGATTGATCCTGCTCACCTAAACTTATATATATATATATATATATATATATATATATATATATATATAGTCAAGATGTCACGTCATGCACGACTTATATGACGCGACCTATATCAGATAAATTTTAATTTTATAAATAAACTCTCATTGAATAACAAGATACTGTAATAATTTAATATCTAAGATATAATCATGTGATTGAGTTTAAAGATATATTTTATTTGAATAAAAAGATAAATTATAATTATTTCATTTTTTATCATATTTATTTTTTAGACAATTAGAGAAACTTTTATTAATATAAAATTAGAAATTAATGTTAGTCAGGTTTAAACTTTTGAGCTTCTACCATGAAAGATTTTTTTTTAAAGAAATTAAAGTTAGTGAGATTCGAACCCATGACCTTCTATAGGAGCTATTTTTATTATATTTTTTAGATTTTTCCTATATTTTAATTGACTAATTCTCTTATTTTTAATCTCAGGTCTTGAGTTTCTCTTTTATTAATAAGAGTAGATGTTCTTCTCACCCACCTTAAACTTTTACCGAATGGCTGTTCAAGATGATTGACTAATCGGATGGTTTTACAAGAACATTTCCGCAATTTTTTTATGAAGAAACACATATGGTTCCGCATGCAGAAAACATTTAGTCATCAAACAAAATGTGGAAACATTACCTTCTTACCTCAAATTAGTTCATATTTCTGGTATTTGATATTAATCATCATGCATGTAAACTAAATAGAAATACCCATTGGCAAATCTTTAAGAAAATATTTAGGTTCGCTACAGTAAATAAGTTATTTCAAAGCAAACATTAAATTTATGTTGAGTAATTGTGCATATAGATTAAATATTTCGAAATAGGAAGCTGAAGCATACTGTTGACTAATAGATAATAGTAATCATCCAAATATTCATAGTAATAAGCTACCTGATATAACTGTTTAGACATAATTAATTAGGTCAAGTACAAGATTAATCTGGTGCACCTAAAATATGTTTCCAATATTAAATGTAGGACCCTTACATATTATTATAGCAAAAGAAACTAGTGTCCTGTCTTACAATTGGAGCCAATTATGCCTGGGCCAATGACAGGTTGGTGAGCAAGGCTTCATATGACCTGTCTGGACTGATTCCGATTTGCATCACCTCCAAAAGATAAATTAAAGGTAACCTCCAAAGGCTTCTATATATACATATCAAAAGATATGTATGGATACTGCTAGCAAATAGAACCATACTATTTGATTTGATAAATGGGGTGGCAAGAGTAAGTTGATTACATGTGTTAATATTTATGTTACAATATTATATATAGAGACAACCTCATGTCTTCCTCCCTTTTGGCCTTGACTCTTCTTCTCTTCCAATGGCCGCAGAGAAGCTCAACCCCTAAGCAGAAAGGTAACCTCAACACTAATTTGTAAGATTCTATCTTAGATAAATTTTCTACTTGCAAATCTCTCCTAATTTCTATGGGATCTAATGAATTGACCACCTTATCTAACAGATTCAATAGATTGTCATGATGAAGTACAGCATCGTATTATGATATATTTCTGACAGTTTTTCGACTATGCATGAATAAGGATCGGTTTTGAGCCCAGGAAGATGGACATGGAGCGGCCTGATCCAGATATTGGAAGGTACAATAAGAAGAAGAAGAAGAAGGAAACGATCAAGGATATATATTGATAATTAAAAAGAAATGTCTCCTTTGAGGAAGACATATGAGGAAGGAGCGTGAAAGAATATGTTTAAGCCTCTAGGCAAGTCTCAAACTTGGCTTTTGCTCGCACAAGTACGTTTTATGATCATTAGATGTGCTTTGCGACATAATTTTAGCTCTTTGGCTTTGATTAACAGAATGCTTCCAATTCATGATATAGAGCTACTGGTTAAGTATTTGTTTTAATTTCTCTTCCTTGCCAAATGTTCAAGCTTTATTTTGTTTGAATGAAGTGCTCGTAATTGGAAGTTTATCCTAGTATATACGATGATCTTATTATCGCAATTGATGGGCAAGGCTTCATTTTAATGTTTTCTTCTTGTTGATGCATATATGGGGAATATTTTCTTCGGCTCCACCTGCGTTTCTTAATTGATCTTTAAGTTCAATGGCATTCAAAGATCTATTCTTTGAATGCTCACATTATGCAAGTTGAATTGAATGTATGCTTTATGAATGTAATACATGAATAAGTTAGTTAGCAACCGATCCCACAATTTAAAGATTTTGATTAGGTGAGAAGTGTGCATATTGACTGCCCAGTTATTGTTCCAGAAATTTGGTTGATTTGTCACTTGCATTTTCTAAATGCAATTAGAAATTTAGTATTGGCCTTTACTTTTGGTAAAATGTTAAAAACTTATTAGCTAAGTTTTTCCAGTACTTCAATTTATAATCATAAAATTTAGACCACTTTACTAATTAGCAGCTCAAGTTTGGTTAAATTATGACTTAATCCGGAATAATTTAATTAAGACTTATAGGGTGGTAGAGGACTATTTTACATTTACTTTTACAAGGTTTCGCCCTATTTGAAATCCAAATAACGAATTATATTATGCATGCGTGCAATTTATTATGTACTTATCTTTCTTTCTTTTTTTCCAAAGCTACTATGTATATAAATATCTTGATTCTTTATATATGTCAAAACCGATGCAGCATATTAAGTTTTTTTCTTTCTTTTTCTTAACAACAAGAACATACACAGTTCAAGTTATGGGGATAGGATCTTAGATTCCATGGCTTCGCCATTTTCTTGAGATAAGTCGAAGAAGTAAAAGAAGTAGCATATAAGTTTAGGAATTAAAGTATTTATAACGGCGACGGCAGAAATAAATAAGGGTAGAAGGGAGAGGACAAGGATGATGAGCAATATTGTTATCAATTGATAATACACTTGTTATTTCCCCCTTATTTCTAATCTCTACTATTTGTTAGATGCAGACAATGGCCTGCAGGTGCCAGATGAAAGTTCATAAACTTTAGTTCGTTGAATACCCATAATTAATTAGTGGGGAAATGACAAGGATGTTATTGTCGTTGCAATGTTGCCTAGCCATATTATAATCCCCACAAAATTGCTTCATTTCAAATTGTGTCTTCCAACATTATTCAACCTTGGCTTTGCACACTTTGATGGGTTTCATGAGAAATATTACCAGCAAATAATTGATCATAAGAGGTAATATGTGAACAAAGTTTTAATTTAAGAGCAGATCCAATATTTAGCATTTTTCTTGTGGAAGTTATTATTGTTAAGGTTATAAATAAATAGTACTGATTAGAGGTGTTTCAAGAGTCTTGTTAATTTGTACGCCAGTGATTAAATATTTACTTTAATAATAAGTGTGGTATAGAAAAGGACGAGCAGCGATGGGCGCAATCAAGAAACAAACAAAGTGCTAAATCGAGGCTGATGGACTGCCATTCATTTAAAAAAGAAGAATTAGTGCAAGGTAGCTCTATTGGCCTAAACCATACAGAACTGTAAATCAAACTATAGCAATGCAACCTAACAATCTGAAGGCAAACATAATGGGTACATATAATATATATCACTCCGGCTTTCGTACGGGTTTTGGACGAAAACATGAGCCAGTGTCGGATTTGTATTGTGGATAACGATGATGGAAACGTTTATTTGGCGGAACATAGGTAGGGGCCAGGGCCACGGAAATTATTGGCCTTTTGAAGATGACCTACCACTGTACACATGTCAATATTGGCACAAGCAACTTTTTTCTCTAGCTCAACAGCTGAGGTCTACTTTAAATAATAATAATAATAATAATAATAATAATAAAATAATTAAATATGTTTAGAGGAAGAAGCTAAGACCCAAGTATGATTTAGTATAATATATACGGGTAATGTTTTCCTAAGCAAGTTTATTAACGCAAACTCTAATCTGGGCCGTCTATGTGATCAAATGGCCTAAATTTGATAAAAATGAAAAAAATGAAAATTTCTTCCTATTTTGCTGGCCAGTGGATTCCAATTATGGCTAGCAGGGCAAGTGGTGGGCTGGGTGGGGGGGAGGGGAGGCGGGAAGATGGGGAGGGGTCAAGGGGGGAGTGTGGGTGCGAATGGGGGTGGCGGGTGCGGGGTAGGGCTGGGCTGGGCTGGGCGAGGGGCGAGCGGAGGGGGGAGCGTGGGCGAGGAAGAGGAGGGGGGGGGGGGAGGTGGCCCTGGCCGCCGACAATGGGAGCGAATAGGGAGGGGGACGAGGGTGGAGTGAAGATTTTTTTTTCCATTGATTTTAGGACGTCTGATCACAAGGATGACCCAGATAAAAGTTTGGGACAAGAAACTTTTTATGCCCTTACTCAGGAAAATGCAACATATATATATATATATATATATTATTACACAAGAGTAATTTGGTTGGATTCAAAAATATACGGTCTCAAATTACCCCACACATTATAAGAAAATTGAATCTACAACTTAAATGCCCAATTCAAGCCTAAACTCCTTTTAAAAAAACAAACAAACCACAATCCCAAACTCTTTTTTTTTTCACAACCCAAGCCCAACTTAGTTAAAGCTTCATTGTAAAACATTGTGATAAAAGACGTGAAAGCACATCACATGCCCCCCCCCCCACTGCGTCCCCCGCCCCGCCCTGTGCTGCCTACCCCACCCCGCACCGCACTTTTTCCACCATTTTTTAAATCACTGCAGGATCCATTATTTGCAATTTTGCATTCAAAAGTTTCTACATTTGCCTAATGATATCGCTAGCATATGAAAATATGTGACTTCACTTGCCAGCACCAGGTCCTCTTCTAGCAGCTCTTTAACACTTCCCCCTTTCGCTATGAGTTCAAACAGTATCTAATAAAATCATTCCATGCTAGAGAGTTAAAGTTAAATTACACCAAACCATAACACAAAAAATTTACTAGACATCCTAGCATGGTGAAAGCTGATGGCACATATAAAAGTGAGCAACAAAATGATATTAAAAGGAAATTAAAATAAAATGTTCCTGCTTCCCAATCTTCCCACTTATTGTTCCTTTCTTTATAGAAGCAATGAGCTCAGCAAGCTCATGTGGAGTAAGCTTTATATCACTAATCGTCAGTGTTTCATTCTTTAGGTATGCAGCAATATCACCCATAGCCCAATTTGCAGCCAGCTTTCTAACAGCTGCATCGAAAAAGTCTGCAACCTGAAAAATCCAGTAAAATTTTGCATCTTGACAACATTGTCCCTACTTTTAAAGGAAGAAATAAAAGCAAATCATCTAGTTATGCCAATTTTCCGCTATCACCAAAAACTTAACAGCGAGACATCAAGGTTCCATGACGGTACTCACATTTACATCATTTGCAAGAAAGAGGACATCTTGCATGCTTAGTCCCATATTCTCATTTCACCTTCTCTTCATCTCAGGGAGCTCCAGTAAGAAAGATCAAACACTACTTATAAATTCGTTTGTCAAAATTACATCCGGAAGATCTGGTTCTGGGAAATATCGATAATCAGCAAGTCCTTCCATTTTCCGCATGGTCATAGTTTTCTAAGGATGATCCAAAAATAATTAAGCTAATACAAAAGAAAAAGAAAGACATGGAAATTAAGCATTAGGAACAAATTGAAAGAAAAAAGAAAGACATGGTCAAAATCCTCAATTTTGCTGGTCCTATGACCGGATGGAGGAGGGTCAGAAGAAAGAAGATTTACAATACTGGTTTGCTTTGCTTCAAATCTTAGCTCCATATCTCAACTGGCCCACTGGTCGAATTGACACGTTCACGTCACAGCGAAGTGACCCCTCTTGCATGTTGCCATTTACTTATCCCCAGATATCGTACCAACCGTTGTATCTCAGCTGCATATTCAGCAGCCTCAAGCCCGCTCCTTGTGTCAGATTCGGATACAATTTCAAGCAAAGAAACGCCAGCTCTGTTCAAGTCCACCTGCATACCATACAAATAACAGCATCTGAAATTTTTTAAACGAAAAAAGTGCTTCTCCTAAAAATAACTTCTGTGCAGATAAAAACATAAGGGGCAAGTGAGAGCTACTATGAGAATGTCTCCTTAAGTTACCTTTGAATAGCTCTCATTGCCATATGAACCCTGGTTATCCCGAACCTCTGTTAACCCCCACCGAATTCAAATGACAGATTTAAGTCAATATAGCCCCCACCAGCTATTGGAATATCAAACTGTGAAATCTGGTAGCCTTTGGGAGGTCAGGATAAAAGTACTGTTTCCGATCAAATTTAGATCTTAATGACAGATTACAAATGACGGCAAGGCCTAATTTCACAGCATATTCTATAACCTTGAAATTCACACTGGTAAAGCACCAGGAAGCCCCATTCAAACGGGAGAGATGCTAAAGTTGGGCCGGGAACCATAAGAGTAAGGACAGCTACAGAAGGCCTTTGTAGGAGTTGCAAGCTGCGCATGTGTTTCTGTACCAATGATTGCTTCATACTGAATTGAACCGTTATTGGAAGAATTGTTAATGCCAAAATTGGCCTCTTCATTTTTTCATCCGGTGTAATCTCGATGTGTTGTCTTTTGTAGACTGAGTTTCTGATGTTTTCATGGAACAGAGAAATGCTTTGTTTCTTCTGAAAAGCTTATATGGTGGAAATAGGGGGCAAGGATTGGTTCTGAGCCCTCTGAAGCAGATGGAAGCCATTCCTAGTCTTTGATAATTATTCAATGAAATAACATTTCTCCATCTGGACAATTCTCACTCCCGTCAAAATGAAAAAAACAATCATAGCAAAATGCACATAAATAGACCTATGAACAGTTTAAAAACCTAAGAAGAAAAGGGCGGCCATCACCTCACTGAATAATAAAAATTAAAAAAATGACTGAATTTTTTTTTTTGAAAAAAAAGATGCTTTCCCTTCACTAAAACTTACCAATCTCAAAATGTGATACCATAAGTGTAATTGAAACAAGTTCACGTAATAACATTTTGCAACAACTGTTTACAATAAGTATCCAGCATAATTAGCAAAACCGAACAATTAGCACGGTGACACTAACAGCATGAGCATCCCGATAACAGCAATTACCTCCAGTTGGCAGCTTACCCTTTGACGTTCCTTACTCTAATCAACCAATCCAAAGAAAAAAACAACAGCAGAAATCTTATGTAACACAGGACCACAAAGTAGGTAAAAGAAAATAATGGCCAAAACAATGAAACTCACAATCAAATGAAATGATATCCACAATACATAGGAAGGGGGAAAAGAGTAGATACCTGATGATTGAGAATAAGGAGGTACAGAATCAGTGGGGGAAGAAGTACGGCGGCTCCGTCGACGGCGACGCGGAGGAAGACCGCGGGTATGTTGGCATTTAGAGGGTGCACACCAATCTTGCTCGGGCTTATATCCGGATTGAGTTTGACACCCCCCGTTTGCGGCCTTCCTCGACGAGAGTAAATGAATGAACGTGCTAGAAGGCCACTGTTTTTAAAATTATTTGTGCGCGGGAAAAAGTATTTGGCTGATATTTAAAAAAAGAGATAGAGATCAATATGCAACTGACCTTATTTCAAAAATAATAGTAATTATAATTTCACTTCAATAAAGGGTGAGTTGGTTAATTTTCTTTTTTTTTTAAAAGAAGAGAAAACTCAACCAACTACACCAAAAAATAATAATAATCTTGAACATAACATCAGAGTCACCCAAAGCCACCATCCTAATTTTCAAACCACCCAATAGTCAAGGGCACTTGAATGTTTGTTTTGACCATAATCGCAGAAATCGAAATCGAGGTCTGAATTAGTTTTTGAAGGAGCTACTGAATCGGATTGAATCGGTTTAAATTAGTCGGAAATCGTTCAGTTGAATTGATCTAAATCAGTCATATATAAAAAATTAACAACTCATAACATAAATACATGAAATACATAATTACATAATTTCTCAACACAAATACACAAATTTATAGTTTAATACAAACACAAAAGATAAATACTATTTATCATCATAAGGCTACAATTTTATAAATGTAACGTTTGATATATCATCATTTGTTCTCTATCAAATGATAATAACAAGTTATCAATATAAGTCCACAAAATCAATGTTTAACATAATTTTACATGTTTAATACTAAATCATCCAATTCATTATTGAAACATTTTCGAAGTCTGAATTATATCATCCAATTTTAAATGATGTTTGAATCGATATACCTTTCCATTTATGATTTTTTTACAAAAATTACATGTTACTTACTTCTTCGATGCGTCAACTGGTATGTCATATTCTCAACCAATACTTATCTTTCGTATGACAAATCTAGCACTGATAAATAAAGCTGCTTTCACAATAAAATAACTTACAAAAACACTTGATAACATAACTGTAAACAACAGACAAACAAAAAAAATGTCACGAATAAATAACTTTTGTCCTATAATTTACTTTCATATGAACTATAATACTAAAATAAAAAATATATGGTTCAATTTCACATAATATGTCACAAATAAAAAGTTTCACGTAATAGTCGTGATAACCAAATATACAAAAAGAAAAACAGTTTGTAGAGAGCTTTAATGGTCTACATCATATTCTTCCATGTTTATTGCCCGTCAATCTTCTCATGTAGTATGGAAGTAGTTTTATGAGCTCCCTCCCTGACCAAATTACATTCTTTTCTACCATCCTTCCTATGTCTAGCAGCTTCTCTCAAACTAATAAATATGCCATCGAAATTTGCTTATTTTATATTTGTGGATTTCATCCCTTACTATGATATGCATTCCTCAACCTTCATAGGCTATCTGCTTATCTCTCTCCTTTTTAAAAACACCCTCATCGTCCGACATCTTTGCAACCAGCTCCATATTCAGTGATAAAAAAGAGCTTTAAAAAAAGTAAGCTCATAATTCAATCGAACTCTGATTAATTTATATAATATTTATATCATTTAACATTATACCAACCGGAAAGGTGAATATAAGGCTTAAAGTGAACATTGATGTACCAAAATAAATATCTTTTGCAACCGCCGTGGCAGAGGGGGGTGGCGGGGGCGCCCGCGGGGGGCGGAGGGCCGCCGATTCGAGCGATGGCGGAGTGCGGGGGCGGGAATCGGCGGTGGCGGAGGGGGGGGGTTGGTGTTGCAGCCGTGGCGGCGGGCGATGGCCGGGCGGGGGGAGGAGGGCGGTGGACGGGGGCCGCGTCTGGGGGTGGAAGGCCGGGGGGGGGGGGCGCGCCACGGCGGCGGGCGGCGGGCGGTGGCGCTGTGGGCGGGGGCGGTCGCGGGCGCGTGGGCGGGTCGGGCGTAGGCGGGTCCAGCGGATTAATGGTGGGTGGATTGAATGAGAGCCGCTGGATTTTGATCCAACGGCTCTCCTTAATGCATCGCATGGTGCGCTGCAAAACCATGCAGCGCACCATAGAGGGACTCTATATATATAGATATATAACAGTTCATAAATTGTGATGAAGGTGAATACATGTCTACCCATATTATTTGGGTTGTTCTAACCCATATCTATTTTCTAATTTCAAAGTGAATAATGTCACTAAAGGTGAACAAAGTCTCCTCAGATCAAAACATATACATGAAGGAAACTCGATACTTGAATAAACTCAGCACCAAAATACATGAATAAAAGATTGTATTAACAAAAACAAAAAATAAAACAGGAAACAAAATGAAGCCCCACACTTATATTCTCCAAAATTTACTATTTAAAAAAAAAACAAAGAAACAAATTATTTTGTTTCTTCTAATGATGGTTATTTTATCTTCATGTTCCACAATAGTTGAAATGCATCAAAAATCAACAATAATTTGGAAAAAAAAATGATAGAAAAACACTACCTCTATCCAATACTGATTCAAATTCTTAAGCAACATACAAAAGTACATGTTCCACAAACTAACCATTTCATCATTTGTAAAATTTAAATTTTTACCTATAATTTTCGTAGTAATCGATCACGGTCCAAATTGGCAGAGGGAGGGCTAAGGAAGAAGGGGGCGGGGCCGACAGGCAGAGGCATAAGGGGGCAGTGGCAGACCGGTGGAGAGAAGGGGAGGTAGGGGTTTTAAGTTTTAAAATTTTCAATTTCACTTATGCTTGTACGTAAATAATTTATTTATTAAGATGCCTAGGTTATTTTTGTTATTTACCTATAAAAACCTATTCTCCCTCGTGAATCGGTTCAAATCGGACGATTCAACGGCCGATATTTAACTAATCGATTCATTGGTTTTGTTTTTGATTGGTTGCATTCTAATCTGATTTAAATTAGCCAATTTTTAATAA
Organism: Piper betle; assembly: GCA_033002965.1. Taxonomy (NCBI): domain Eukaryota; kingdom Viridiplantae; phylum Streptophyta; class Magnoliopsida; order Piperales; family Piperaceae; genus Piper; species Piper betle. The sequence continues at coordinate 43,366 of JAURVB010013081.1, forward strand.
AATTGGCCTATTTTTGAAGTAAAATCGGCTGATTTATACAACCCAAATTTTGACTTAAGCTACCTAACCAGGGATGTCAAAATTTGGCCGGCGTCACCGACTTAGTTTGACCTAGTCACCCATTAGCCAAGTCGTTTTAGTCACCCTTAACCAAAAAATAATTAGAGGGTTAATAACACTAACAATTTGTAATTAGAAGCTTTTCATGTCGAAATTAACCATCTTATTTTAGAGATATTTATCAAAAAGGAAATCATGATTTGAGGCTGAAAATGTGCTACTAAGAACAGTCTACAATAAATTTTAATCATGAAAGGAAAATTTATGTTTTACTTTTCTCATGTTTTTTAATTAAAATTAAGGGATTTCTCCCTCTTTCTTTTTCAAAGTAAAATCCAGTATTACAGCTCCCTAATTTGTAAAAGTAGAAGCATAACACCTTCCAAAAGGCTGACATGATCTGTTAAAATGAGATGCCAAAATGATCTGCACTTTTCAGGAGGCCAACTTTTTTTGCCAAAATCCTAAAATGATCTTAAAAAGATTTCAATAGAAACAAATGATGGAATTAATTTTCCTTCGCGAGCAATCTTTCACTAGAGCGTAAGTTTAGACTCATACGAATAGAAAAAACAATCAAAATGAAGAAATCCCATGATATTTGCTGAATAATACAAGTGAACAACAATCAAATTAAGAAATTCCATGATGTTTGCTAAATAATACAAGTACAGGAAATAAGAAGCAGCAGCTGAAAGCATCTGAAGTAGAAAAATAACGGATATTCAACGGCTAAAGTCCCAGCATGAACCATTTAAAACAAAAAATAAGGGGATGAAAAATACAAAACAATGTCCTTGTTAGATAACACACACAAGTCAAAAGCAAATAAAAGCTGCTTCTGCCCCAGTGCCGCATACAAAATTTTACCCGCCAAATGCGCTATTTGCTTTAATACAAGTGGGATTTTTTTCTAAAACTGCTATAAATCCAGATAACCCCAGCACCTGATAATATATAAACCATTCTGAACATTTCAATTTTCAACACATAGGAAAAAGAAAAATTGCATAGTAGTCTTCAAAGATTCAATCGAGAAAAGAATCAAATATGGCAGCTTTTTATAAAATTAGCCACCACTTCTTATCCCACCACAAAAATAAGTAAAAGTTCAGAACCTGTGCAGTTTCCCGGTACATACCAACAGCAGCACATTTACTGTGATGAACCCAAAATAAAGGCTCGAATTTCAGCCCAGCCAGAAACGGTGTAAAGAGTACCACTTAAGCCTCTCCAAGGGGTACCGCCTTCAACCAACTCCTTTTGTTTCTTCACAACACCACAGAGCAGTGGAACAAATGACACTCCGAAGTGTTTTCCAACCTGCCTCAAGCTGGAGCTTGACCCAATGACGATACCTACATCTGCTTCAAGCAAACAGAGCAAGTCTCCCACAGAATCTCCAATATAAACAGAAGAATGTTTCCCACGAGCACTGCACTTGATAATTGCCTCCCTGAAAGCTTGAAGTTTGTCCAAAGGGGATTCTACCTTCCAAGATATCTCCCCAGTGGAAACACTTCCTTCATATACAAATTCATTTGAATGTATATTCAAAACATCCGAGCCACCTGCTAAAAAATGCAGTGGAGGTCATAAATACAAAAATGCAGTGGAAACACTTCCTTCATATACAAGAGTTGATCAATATAATAATTGAAATAAGTCACACTTCATGAAACAAGGCACGGGTTAAATATTTTTACTGCAATACAACATAGTTGATTTTCTTTTTTTTTAAAAAAAATTGTTCCATAGGTATAAGGTAGAAAGAATATGATCATAAACAAAAGAAAGTCACAAATAAAGCAATGTAATATACAAGCAGTGCCATTTTACACAGCTGAACAAGGAAGTGCAGAAAATTAATTATTTTCTTTAAGGATAAGATATTGATACATTCTGTTTACAGTGGGTCTCATGGAAGTAGCATAATGTCTTGATAAGTCAGTTTTCAGTTAAGTTTCAACAATACACTGAAATTAGTAATCCAGTACATACCAATATATTTATTCTTTGATGATGCATTTGAAAACCTACAAATCCTTATGCAAGCATTACATTCAAAACTTGCTCCTACAATAATCCTTTCCACTGTTTCACCATAGCTGATAATCTCCTAAAGTTGCTTTGCCCCACACAGTAGCACTAACAAACAATTTACAATACGATACTTCGCTGCATCTATGCAAAGTCTACATATTTTTACTTTCTCACAATTTTACCGAAATTAAAAACTTATGCCGTAATAATGGTAAAAAAGTTTGCAATTTAACAGGTTTTAGTCATAGTATTGGCGAAGTATTAGACCACGGAATAAACAAAATTATGGGGGACTGTACTGCAAAGAAAATATGCACAAAAGTCACAAAATCACCTGCAGAAAGAGATGATCTAATGAGATCTGCACACCAGCAATAGGAGAGTACGTGAATTTCCATACTTAGCTCTTCCTTTCTTTTAACAAGCTGTTGAAAAAATCCTACACAACCATCTTGAAGTACAAGGCGCTCTCCTGCACGCTTTATATCATCTATGTTTAGACCCTTTAGTACTCCCGAATCTATCACTCGAGAATTGGCACGTTTCTCAAAGTCAGAAAGCTGCTCAAGTGCATTACACAAACCTTCATAGTTGAATCCTTCCCCTGGGAAAAACAAAGCTTAATCACAATCAGCCCTATTTAACTTAGCAGCATTTCTTCCATAACTTTGGTAAAGTTCATTAATAAAATTCAAATTTATGGAGCTACCTTGCTGAGGAGTCAGAATGCCTCCAATGCATTGCTCATGCTCATCAGCATACTGATGGGAAAGAACATCCCACAAATTTCTTAAATCCTCGGATGACTTTCGAGAAATCAGATCTTGGGATGCAACATGTTCAGCCTTAGAGGCCGCCAAGATTGCAATTTCCGCTAGGATGGCAGAAGAATCAACAACAGTACATGTTAAATCAAAGTCTGAAAATATTACAAGGTGATTTAGGGGAGAATCGTGAGCTCTTGAGAATGGTACAACAGATTGCTGAAGAACTGGCTGGGAAAGAAAAAAGTTAACTTCTAGTCTAATGGCCTGCTGATAAAGTCTTTCAATAACTTCCAGTTCTTCCCCTGTTAAAGAGATGCTTAACTTGTCTAGCAGATCTTCTAACTGCCGAGCAGATGCCTGTTTATATATGATGGGTAAATTTCCTTGTCTGACATTAGCTTAAAACCAAATAAAAGAAGATGACAACTATGTTCACAAGAAACACCTGAAAACCTTCAGAGGAATAGTTGTCAATCCATTTCTTATAAAGATGGCTTCCTTCAGCAGGATTCACAATGCCATCCAGCTCCTTGGCTAAAGAAGCATATAGCCGCATGCAAGGAGTCATGGCACCAACTGCATAAGCAGCAATTTTCGTCTTTTCAAAAGGAGTTGCAATTTTCATCAGTCCTTTGCCTCCTTCAATCTTTCCCGAAGCAGTTGCAAGCAGAAAGTCTGTGTATTTAAGGGTTGCTGAATCTGGAATGGTTTCCTTTACTGGGTCAATACCCCATCCCTGCACAACTAATTAAACTAAGTTGCAAATATCCAAATTTAATCACAAAAGATAAGATGATATACTTCTGCTTGAATAATAAGCAAATCAAAACCTGAACACCATTCTAATACATATGTTTCAAGCTAAATGGGACACAAGATAGACTGACAGCAACAGGCACCACTCACATGGTAAATGACCTCTCCAATCACTGGTTAAAAAGAAGGGTGTGCAGTGAAATGATATTAGTAGATCGATTTCCAGATAAAAATTAATCATCAACATCATGACTAATTGCAAATAACTCCTTGTTACGGTCACTTATTCTTAAGAAACCACCCATTGCAGTTATGGTAACTTTTATTGGTGTGAGCTTTGTTGGGTTTGCTTTCTATCAGGGAAACAATAGATAGTTCAAACAATTAAAACTGACATCCTGCAGTCACACATAGAATTTTATAAGAATTTCTTATGTGAGAAAATAAGCATCTTCCATGGTAGAAGACAACCACACTCATTCAGGTTAAAAATTGCGGTTACCTCCCTAACTTTATAATGGCATGGACGCATCACATCATTCCCTGACCACAATTTGGGAAAGGAGGAAGAAAAATTAGAAGGAAATGGCAAGGGTGATGGAGGCTGCACGTCATAACAAGAAATTGTGTATACTTTTCTAAATTGAGGATGAAATGATCATGTCATTTTCGAAGAAAATGTAACCCTTTACAAGCTATATAGAAAATTTCTAAATTTAATCTCACTTGTTTCAGGATATTAATCATTGTAAATTCATTTCGCGAAATATTCCAACATTAATGTTGATTTCCCAAAGTAACTATAAGACATTTGATGTATGTATTGCTGAATAGATCCTGATTTCATGATGACTTGAATGTACATATACGTCATTATTTCTATGTCCTCATGAATAAATTTACTGTAAGTATTGAAAATATGCTTGAAATGATTAAAAATTAAAAAGACTTGTAGATGTTTACGGGCACATTTTTAATAGAATAAGAATTTTATTTTTTTATTTAAAAATAATAATAAATTGGCCAAAATTGGTCACAAAGTTTAGACAGGCTCATAATATAATACTTTTATCCACCCTCACAAACTCAATAACATTAAAAAAGAACTTGTCTGATAGTTATATCTTGCAAAATGACAGAGCTACAAAATGAAAGGAAAAATGAACAATAAACTAAGAACAAATGTTTTATTTTCAATCATGTAATCTAATAATAAAGTAGTGCCATTCATGGTCTTCTCTAACATTATTTATAAGGAGTGGTCATTGAATTAATGCACCGAATTGAATAGACTTGAATAATGAAAACATCACAGATCCAAATAGAATCTCCTCATGGGCATTAAGTCTTATCCAAAATGACAAACCACTTTAAGAAGGCTCATCTCGCCAAAATCTAATTTGTGTCGAACAAAAGTCAAGGAACACCACAAACCCATGTCCTATACCAAAGTTTGGTAACAAAACTGTATTGCCACAGGATTGCTTCCATCTGATATGGCCAAACGAGTGCATTTAGGAGTCACAAATGCAACTATCAACAGAAGATCCATTCTAGCATGCTTTTGAATTTATTGAATCCTCCATTAATAGTTGTCGTTCAAATAGACAACGTCTATCAAAAGTTACAACGAACAGTTAGCAGAAATCCAACCTAACCTGAACAACAGAATCATGCATTTTAAGCTCCTCATCAACAGATTTCCGTAATTCACACAAGGAAGCCTTGTCGTCATCATCATCCGCCCATTCCTCAGCCATTTCATACCTAAAAAAATAAATCAATTCGTTTCACCAGGCACAAGCTCAGAAAAACATCGAACCATTTGATATATATATATATATATATAAAAGCGAAATCAAAATTGGGGGGCAGGGGATCACGCTCGGGAGAAAACTTTGAGGAAATGCACATCCTGGGCGATGTAACGTCGGAAGACGTCGAGCTCCAAATTGCCGGCGGCCAAGCAGACGACGAAAGGGGTAAAAAAGGCGAAGACGGAATCGCTCCGGAACTTAACCCAGAAGCGCGACGCCATGCCGTCCTCGGCCGCCACACCTCCCATCATGGGAGAAGGAGACGACGGAGAAGGAGGAGAAGAAACCAACGATCGAACCCCGCGACGGGGGACGCCGGAGCCAAGAGAGGGGCAGCCGGGGAAGGGCAGATCCGAGGGAGACAGGAGGTGCGCGGCGGCGCGGGTGGACGTCCGGCGAGTTAGAGGGAAGGGGAAGGGGAAGTGGGAGGAGCGAGGGTTTCGGAGGCGGAGGAGAGAGGAGGGTAAGCGCATCTAGCGGCGGGGGAGTCGAGGTGGGAGAAAGTCGGCTGAAGCGGGCGGCGGCCGGCTTTGTCGCGAAAAGAAAAACTTGGACACATACATCTTTGTCCTACGTCACTCGCTCCCAACCGCCTTCAATTTCTCTTTTTCTTTTTTTCACAACACAAATTGTAAACTTTCTTTTACCACTTCCCCGATAATTCCAATGTGTAATGTGTTGAAAATGATACCTTAGGACGGATACAAAACTAAGCAAATAGCTACGGCTTGAATAAGAGAGGACTGTGTAGGCTGTAGAACATGCAAATTCACCTATTCAACTGATCCTTCAAAGTTCCAAGTTCGTATATATACGCCATTATTTCCCCTCGGTCCAGGCAGCCTCATTGGCCTGCCCAAGGCCGATTGTGGCCGAAACTGGCCACCCTGTGACCTTCAAAAAAATTGTTTTTTTAAATGTAACTGCAGGAGGTAGCCAAATCTAATCGCTCATAACCGGAACCGGGTCAAGATTTGGCCTTCCACCGCAAGCCATATTTGGCCTGCCAACAGGTTATTTTTAAAATAAAATGATAATTTTATTATTATAATAAAACTTTCTTTGTTCTACTAATTATACCTGATTTTCCTACCCTACAATAATATTAAAATTTTTTTTCTACTTTCTCATAAAAACCCATTTTTACAACTTTTCCATGCCCGAAAACTAAATGGAATGGATGCCATTGGGTTAAACTTTATCCCATATATTGCTAGGATTTTCTTTACATTCACCTGTGTCCATAAGTAGAAACCTAAATGAGGCCTAATTTCCTTAAGCAATCCCTAAGCAGCTCCATAAACAAAATCTGGCGAAGAAACTAAGATGGAACTTTGAATTCTAGGATTAATGCTCCATGTGTAAATGTCCTTAGTTCAATTGATTTGTTGTGTGGCGAGGGAAATACACGGCTTTGCATTAAATTAGAGAAAGTTTAACGATGAAAAATCTTTGCCAAATATTTGTTTCAAGCATCAACTACGTCTCTAAATATTTGCTGAAGATGACGTTGGACTAATAATTCAATAATTAATTAATACCCGCTCTTAAGTCCAGGCTCTTGGGCCCAAACTTTGTGGCTTGCTTGTTGCTAGATTTGGACCACGGGGAAAGGCTTCAATGGCGGCCGACAAAGAAAAAAGAAGGGCGGCCGACAATGAAGTCATCATTTTTATTCTCTGCGTTAAGGAAAGACTAGTACACCTCCCAGCTCCCACAAGCTGCGTGCGAATTATTTTAGAGAGAATTATAATTTGTTATTTAAGGGAAATTACTTGTTTATATGTTTGGAAAAAGAAAAATCGTCTACATGTATGGTACATTTTTTATCAGCTGCCCGAAGAGACGTGCATGAATCATGATACATCATTGGTACCGGCATTTTAGAGTTGCAACGCAAGAGTACTATACTTTCTTGGTAGTGTCAAATCCCATACACATTAGGTAGCCAACACTTCTTGATGCATCGTATCTACGAGGAGAGCCACGCTTAATTAGACATATAGGGATAAATAATGCCTGATAATCTTATAATGCGTTCAATAATTTTTATTGGATATCATGTATAATTTCCTTTTTTTATTAATTAGTTTTCTGCAATATATATGAACAGCTTCGTGGAATCGATCGCTCGGTTGGTATATGCAATGAAGGGCATGGTCACGTCCCTTAAGGGGGAAAGGGATTCGTCTGCGTGGACAGACGCCCTTTGAGATAAATATGGGGCTTGGGGCATGTGAAGGAAGAAGACGCTGTTGACTTGTGAATGCTGCAGACTGCACTCACGCCGACCAATTTGACCAAGGTATTATTATTAGAACGACTTAATAATTACTCAAACTGCGACAACCTTATGGTGATGTCGTCGTCTCGTCCTATGCATGTTTCTCCTTGTGAACTTAGCTATCGAGACAACTGAGTTTACAACGAACGTAGGGGAATTTACCGAATGATGACCAGGAATTTTTTATATTTTACATGATTTACTTTAATTGAAGAATGTTTAATAGCACAGGCTTACAATTTAATTCGGCGAGACAACGTCGGACCGAATATATGAAAAAGATTATATGTTCTTCAATGGAGGGACATGACCCTTGTGCATGTGTTCTGGGGAGCTTTTTTAATTCTATTGTAAATTAATGCTGGAAGTTTAATGGATGCAACCATTAGATAGTGTCCATTGATTTATAGAACAACGTAAGTTATTATTAATAAATTATTTTCAAGACCACTATATGTAGTTTTTTATCAATTTCTACTTGACAATGCCAATAACATTTCATTAGTTCAAGCTCATGCGTATTGCTCTTTAATTTGGATAGCTAGGGGTGTTAATCGAGCAAGCGAGTTGAGCTCAATTTGTATTCGAACTCGACTCGAATAGTTTAAAACTCGTTCGAACTTGACTTGAGATTGAACGAGTTTTGAATATACATGTTCAAGTTCGACTCGAATATATTTTATGTGTTCGAGCTCGAATACACTTAAACTGTTTAATATACTTAAACTGTCCAAGCTCAAACTGTAAAACCCGTGACTCGAGTCAGGGTTTTACGTTACCGAACCAGTCGGTTCGACCGTTGGTTCGAGTCGAGTCAGTTTCATGAACCGCGTGCTGAGTCGAGACCAGCCGTGAGTTATGAGCGATGAGAGTCAGGTGTACCTGAATATATGATGATAACGTCGAGAAGATGGTGAGATACGAGTTATCTGAATATATGAAAGTATGCAGTATTTTTTTTCTTTTTATATGTTTGATCGTAGAAATAGTTTTAGGCCGAATAACGCATTAGGACGCGTTTGATTATATTCGGGTGGGTTATTAGTTATAGAGCATGCCATTTGGATGTTGTTGTGTTTGTTTTATTTTATGTAATTTTTCCATATTTTTCTAGAATTTTTTTAGAATTTATTACGAACTAGTTATTATTTTGACTCGAGTCGGAATCGAGTCAATACTAAATTACGAGTTTGCCATTGAGAACACTTCTTCTCCCTCCCGACCCTTCTTCCACCCAAACCCTCGCCGCCACTGTGGTGTGCTGCCGCCGCCGCCGTGCCGCCGCCGATCGTCGCCGCCCCGCCTTGCCGTGCCGTCGCCGTGCCGCCACGACCAACCCCGGCCAGCGATCGCCTGCCAGCGCGCCGCCGCGACTCCACGAGGCCGCCTCGGCCGTCGCCATTCCGAGCCCGATTCGCCGCCGTCTGGGCCGCGCCGCCGCCGCTGGGACCCCGACGACCACCCCCTCGCCGTTGCCGACGTTTCCCCCATCCTCCCGACCGCCGTCGAGGCCGGCCGGAGCCCCGATCGGAGCACACCGCCACCGCCGCCCATTTTCGACGCCGCCGTCGACGGCCATCGCCGCCTCGGCTACCCTGTTTGACACCACCATTGGACCGAGCTCGTCGAGCTGGTGCCGATAGACCCCCTGATTGCCCCGTCCCGAATCATCGCCGGAAAACCGTCGGAATCCGCCGGAAAACCGCCGACACTCGCCGGAAACCGCCGGAACTGCCGGAAAATTGGATTCGTGGGAAATTCGCCGGATCATCCGCCGAACGCACCCAGTCCAATCTGATCGGACTTCGGACGCCGCTAGGTGCCGAATTCGAGTTTCGAGCCGCGAAACGGAAACCCTAGCCGTCGCCGATTTTCGACGACGCGAGGTATAATTTATTTTAACTTAATTAATTGAAAGTATTGATTATTAGAATTTGCATGCTATGATTGATGAATTGTGCATTGTAATTACTTATATAAATGTGGATTTGATTTAGAATAAAATATGAAATTTGTGGAATTGTGTGGTGTTAAAAATAGAAGTTATGAAACTAATTAGGGTTATTAGGTAATGATCATGATCTAATGCAAACTAGCCTAAGTAGACTTGCTAGAATTGATATAGGTTAATGTGTGTTGATTGATGCGTGATTGTGTTGATTGTGCGTGCATGCTATAGGATGTGTGATTCATCATGCGGGCGTTAGTATTTAGTTTGATTGTGTAGGTACGGTGTAGGAGCTCGCCGCCTAGGCGCGTGGACCCGTTTGGAGCTTCTACCAGGTCCGTTTAGGACTCGTTCTCTGATTTACGCTACTCTCTTGTGTATTTGATTTATTATGTGCAGGACGAGTTAAGTGGCGTTTTATCGAATCCCACTTAACTCGGGCCATTTAGCCAACGATTTTCCGGATTAATAACCCTCGAGGATGAGATCCCTCGAGTTTGTTTTCGAACTTCAGATCCAGCTCACGTTGCCTTCGGGCCTATTGTATAAATCCCAACCCAGACCTATATATATGTATAGTTTTCGTGTTTTTGTGAGAGACTGAATGAGGGAAATCCGACTACCGTGCTACGCGAGCGGGCACGTGTGTGTCGACAGTGGGCTCTGGAATGGTGTGCGGGCCGTTTCATTCCCGAGGGATCCTGACAACTCCACCTTTGAGTTCCTCAAACCCGGAGAAGTGTGGAGGTTCACGGGTACTGCATTGCAGCGCATGTCTAGACTTGTGGTTTCAAAGGGTACTGAAGGCGACTGCCTGAGAGTACTCGGCCTTCGTGCTCAAGGCCAGGAGTAATATGGAAGGTGCAGAGGGCGGAAAGGAATGAGATTTGACGCGAGAAGCAATAGAGAAATGGCCGAGGCATGAGAATGTGAAAGATAGGGGGACGCTGTCGACCCGAGGGCGACGGCTCCCGTATGTGCCCTGATGAGAGTTCTTGAGGAAGTATATGGTTTTCATTCAACAGGAGAGTTTGCTCTCCTGTGCCAGATTGATATTAGTTATTTTCCGGGCCGGTAACACTCGTTACTGACGGTTTTTCTATATATATGTAGGTGAGAAATGCGAAGGATGAAAGCTGTCGGGACTGCGGAGGAGCAGCACGGAACCGCGCACACATGTACCTGCCGCGTGTAACGTATAATGATGGTGTGTTATTGTTACGTAAACGATAATTTTGATGTGTTTGCTTGAGTGAATTACTTGTTATGAAACGAACTGATAAATATGAATGAGTAGGGAGCCTTGGAGTTCAGACTCGGCTCAGGTAAAAATGAATGAGATAATGATTGAATGTCACGGTAGATTATTATGTGTTATCGTATTTTTATAAAATAGTATATATTTTCTTTTGGTTTTTTCATTTATTATTTTGTCTTGTCTTTGCTTGTACATCATAGCATGCATGTAGGACTACGTTAGAACCCACGCATCCCATCCATGCATTTCATGTTTGCATCTCCATCTTGAGACACCGAGGGCAGATCCGGGTCGGCTTAACCGAACCCAGTAGATTAGCGAACGGTTCGGTCGCCGGTGACATTTCCGGGTCGGTTCACGGGTGAGCCGAAACGGGGTGTTACATGAACTCAGCTCATTCATGAGCTTAAAACTGGCTCAATTAAAAGTCAAAAGTATTTCACTTTAAAAAAAATGTAATCAATGTAGATTTAACACGAAGTCATCAACTTAAATACTTACCATCTCAAGTATCTCACTTATTTGTTATTATATTGTGTGTGTATATATATATATATAATATAATATAAAAATTATATTATTATATTATTTTATCTAGTTGAGCTACGAGTCGAGTTCGAGTCAAGTTCGAATTATAACCGAGTCGAACACTACCTTGCTCAAGCTCGGCTAATAAGAGTCGAGTTCGAGCTCGAGCATTTAAATATCAATTTTTGAGTCGAATTAAGCCGAGCTGAATGTTAAATGTTCACTAGCTGACTCGCTCAATTAAAAATCATACAGATAGCGCTGATCATGTGTTGATGAGCTAATATTGGCAAACTAATACATAGCAACAATAATTAACGGTAATCTTGCTAGAAATATTTCATAAAATTTCGGCCAAAGCCAATGGCCAATCCCTACCGACGAACTCCAATTCAAACATTTCCCACTTGTCAACTAAGAATACATAAAACGAAGGTGTTGGTCAACACCTACACACATATATAATAAAGATGCCGCTTGGAGGAACAATTCAAATGCCCCTATCACAACCTGGACAAAATTACATAAATTTAACAATCTTTTTGAGTTGATCGTACATAATGGTCACGTAACAAAACAAGAGACCAAACGTTGCCGAGGGAGAAAACATCAAACTAAGTGCGAGTACGAGCATCCAAGGCCAGAATGGTGCTGAGATTCATGGGCTTCATGTACTGAGTAGTGCCCGTCAGAATTTGTTGCACAATGTACCTGTTTGCTCTCTCTGAAGGATGGAAGGCATCCCAGAAGGCGTAGATATCTCTGTTGGGGCAGAGGTTCGACAGCACCGTGCACAGACCGAGTCCATTAAATCGGCCCTGTCCACAGCAGGCTATCCTCGACGTCACAAAGCCTGATCACCAATTTCACCATCAGTTTCTATCTTCAATCATTTCACACTATCTAACCTTGAATATGTGTACATTATGTGAATAAATAAATACTTGCAAAGAGGAAATTATACCATAAGCTTGAGGATCGCTAATGAAGTCTCCGGCCATTCTTCGGGTGTTGGCAGCGATGAAGACGTCAGCACCGATCTCGGAGTTGAGCTCGCTGAGCATCTGCTCCAGCTGAGGGTTGTAGAGGTCAGCGGCTCGCTGCAGCTCAAGCACGCATTCGCCTGCGGGGCTCCTCATGGCCAGCTCTGCCGGTACGCACCCCAGTGGCCCTGTCCCAGTCACAAGCACCCGCCTTGCTCCCAGCTCGTATAATCTCTACACATCATCATCATCATCACCATTAGTTCTTTATTTCGACAACAGTATGTGTAAATATATATTGGAGGTGAAATTTTTGTTGGGCCAACAAGAGATAAACGTGATGTGTGATGAAGAGGATGGGTTTTGTCTATAATAAAAGGGATGTCACAAATAGTTTGGTCACTGTTCATGAAAATAAAAATGTTGGCCAGAGGATGGGTTTCAGTTATTGCGTGGCAATTATTTAGTATTAAGTAGAAGCGTTGAGTGTCTGTTCCCTTTTTCTCGTGCTTACGCCGCATTCATCATCCCAATCAGCCATGTCTTGATGATGGAAGATTTGTACAATAAAACATGAACAACTTCTGGTCTCATACTCATATAATACCAAAGATTGGTGTGAATTAAGAGCGCAATGCAAATGGATGCAAGCTTTGCCGACGTAATGCAAACCCAACACAAATAATTTGAAGCACATTCATGAAAATGTAGATATTAGAGATCTAGGATCAGAAATTACCGCTAGGATTTTTCTGTATTCGGAGAGGAGATAGCGGACGTAGTCAGGTAGAGAGAATTGCTGAGACCTGGCCGAGAAGGGGACCAAGTAATAGTTGTTCACAAAGTCGTTGCCACCCACCGTGATCAGAACTAAAGCCTGGTTCACCAGTCTCTGCGTCTGATCGGGGCCAATTAAGCTGCTCACCCTAACATGGTACTGCTGGAAGTACTCCAATTGCTTGTACATCCGAATTATGTTTAACTGCAACGTCAACAACCATAAAAATACATTGCTTTTCAATACACTGCTCTTAAATTTACTATGGTGATATATCGTACAAATTGAATTCCAGTGTCATTTAGAATCCCGATCCCTGCCGACGCAAAGTTGGCTCCAACGAGTAGTCTTTCTCCGGTGAGCAAAGGGCTCAAGAATGGCAATGTGGACTCCGTTCCCATACTTTCACCTAAACCATGCATAATGTCAGTGTTACTAATCATGTGCAAGTTGTTGTGTCAGATAGCTAGAAAGCAATTAAAAGGAATGGTGGGTGTTAATTAGAAGAACTTATAGAGTCACTAAACTGATAAGGTCTGGAATATTGAGGCCATTGGAGAAACGGCCGGTGGGACGATGGGTGGGGAAGTCTATGCCATAAGGTGGTGAGTCTGCCCGAGCTGTGGTTACCAAGAAATCGTTGTTGCCATTGTCGACTAGAGAATCACCGAACACAAAGAATGGCCGGCCTTGAGCTTCCGTTTGTGTTACCACCAAAGTGAACACGAGAAGGGGCACAATAGCAAGGAGATGAAGCTCCATTGTTGACTAGTAGTGAGCTAGCCGGGTAAGGTTACTACTCAGTCATTTCTAGCTTTCTACTGATCCTTGAAGGCGTGGATGTTGTTATATAATGCTTACATGTTATCAAAGTTTGTCCCATTAACCCTACTAAGACTCATTGACAATATGGTAATTGTTCCCTCCATATGGAACTGCATTATAATTTGCAACTCCCTGCATATACCAGTATGAGTTTCTGACCATGCAAATTTTGTCTTTATTAATATTCATTAATTACTATGTTGAAAAAGCATTATATACGTAGTACAATCGACGTATGTTGTAACCGTAAAGTTGAGCGAGTCATACTTCATTCTAACTTAATTAGAGCTCTGACGTCTAGTTCACAGGGCAGCATATGCCATACGGGGCGAGAAATGCCCAGCCAAGAAGAGAAACAGTCATAACTGAGATCATAGTTGCAGCTTTCTGTCAGACTTAGTTGTTTTGATTAATGTCTACACCTTCACACTTACCATACAAGGACTTCTAAGCAATGCAGATGGTTGAATCCAAAGTATGTCATTTATAAAGCCTTTCTTTGTGGTTCAAGCAGTGTTTTTGATATGTTAAACTGCTCTTCGATCTAACCAACAATTTCCCCCTAAATATCTTCACCTGCGCCAAATGATCTTATTTCTTTCATGTCAAGCTCCAGCTCTGAAGAAGGTTCTGGCAACAAGTTTGATGAAAACTTTTCTTTTACATGTGAAGCACATTAATATTGGTGTTAAAGCTCTTACAAGTGAAGAAGATGAATCAACCTGCATGTGTATGTTTACAGAACTGGGTAGAGTAGACACCGACACCCACCAGCCATCCTTTACTTTGGAAGTGGTAAATGAGTCCTTGGAATGAACAGCTACCCCCGTTACAAAGCAATTAAAATCCCATGCCTCTTCTCCCGTCAAGTGGTTCTTGTCTTCCAACAAAAACAAATCAATACCAACTACTCACTGCTCAAACCAATCAGATTCATCCCTTTTAACATTTACACAACCCAAAATTTTCGGCTATTAAATTCTATGTGTACCTCAGAAGTAAAGACTCTGCCTACCAAGCTGCTAAGAATTGCTTCCCCTTGAACTTTTGCAAGTGCCAGCACACTCTTTGCTCAATTTAGTCCGGCAGTAAAAGTACATTTACCTGTCAGCACTTCATTGCAGGGATTTTTGTCTGTGGCCCATATTTTTGTAATGGCCTTGAAAATAATGGTCAGTTTGATCTTTGATATAAATACGTGCAGATTGTATATTTTATTTTTTCCCAAAAGTTAGCATTGTTGAGATCTACCCGTCAGTCTTTCTAATTTACTTCTCAGTGATGACAAGGCTCTTTGTCAAAGTTCAAGGGGCATGAAATTAAAAGCCATATAGTTGTTTCTTAATTTGTTGAGCATTGTCTCTAATGAGCATGATCCCAATCGAATACGTTAACTAAATTATCTTTCCAATTAAATTTGATTGTCTCGATTATGGGTTGTGGAACCTTGGCATTAGAGACCCGGCTTATATGAGTTGCTAACGTTTCTATAGGGTATTCTTCTTCTGGGATGTTAGATAATGACCTTGTGTATGCACTACATACGCATTCACGGAGCTCAGCTTGATTTGATGTGACACAGCATACACAAACCAATAAGCCGTTTTAATGTGAAACATGCATGCTTTTTCTTTCCGTCTTCTTTCAATGGAATGAAAACTTGAACACTCAATAAAATATTGGTGCTATTACAACAGTAAGAAACATAGCACATGTACATAATTCTTTTTAAGACTTGCTCTTTCTAGATTATCAGATAGAATTAGGGTTGCTAATTGAGTGATCCAATTCGTGAGCATTTAGCGTTCGGCTCGGCTTGACTCGACTCGAAACCTGCTCGACTCGAATTGACTCGAACTCGAATCTTACGAGCCGAGCTTGAGCAAGGTCGTGTTCGATTCGACTCGACTCGGTTGTAACTCGAACTTGACTCGTAGTTCGACTCGAACTCGACTCGATAAACTAATATAATAATATAGTCTTTATATTATATTATATTATATATATATATATATATATATATGAAATATAATAACAAAGAAGCAAGATAGTTAGATGGTAAGTATTCCTCATGATGACTTCAAGGTTGTGGGTTCAAACCACATTGGCCTCATTTTTTTAAGTGAGGTACTTTGGACTCTTAATCGAGCTGGTTTCGAGCTGGCGAACGAGCGAGCTCACAAACCTTACAAAAATAGAGCGAGCTCACAAACCTCTCACAAAAATAAACAGTTTAAGTATATTCGAGCTCGAGTCGAGCTCGAACACATAAAAGATATTCGAGTCGAACTCGAGTACGTATGTCCAAAACTCGTTCGATCTCGAGTTGAGTTCGAACGAGTTTCGAACTATTCGAGCCGAGTTCGAACACATGTTGAAGCTCGGCTCGCTCGCTCAATTAATACCCCTAGATAGAATGTCACAAGATGAAAGTTCTCCCAGAGAAAATGAAACCCCATTATATCTGTTTGGTTAATCATGTTAAACAAAGTCTTTGCAGTTTGTAGACAAGCGAGAATGGGGTTTTGGATTCGTTGTGCGAGCCATGGACTTTGTAGTCTACCAAAAAATTAGTTGGGAGAGTCCCAAATATACAGTTCTGCTTCTTTGTCCATATTTACCCTTTCCCAGGTGTATACTTCTATTGCAGTTGCTTTGAACTCGGGCTTCTTGAGCTGAGGCCCGAACAATTGAACCGTCTTATGCATATATGGAGTATATATATTGTGTAGAGTTATAAACAAGGAAAGATCAATCAGATTTCTAATTTGATTAATTTTCGCGATTAAGCATCACTCAGGATATTTCATTCATTTATTTTTCGCTTCTTTATCATATTATATATATATATATATATATATATATGAGGGTAAGTTATCTGTACTGCAGCACAGCCAAGTTGGCTGTGCTTGAGTTTTAATCTGACCGATGATGTAACACCCCAAATCCGGTCCACACTCGTGAACCGAACCGGCATGTTACAGGCCCCGGTTAGGTCGGCTAACGCGAACCTAACTCGTGCGGATCCAATCTCGGCGTCTTAAGATGAAGATACGATCTGTCATGAACGAATGCATGCACAAAACCCTAAGATGGTACTACATGAATGACATGCAAATTAAATTTCACACCATCACAATTACGACCAAAATCGATGAAAATTCTGAAGTAAAACTAACAGGGTCTCCCTAAAAGTGCAATTATGGGCCCACCCTGTCAAAATAAATAATATATATACAAATATATCGGCATGCATTAACAATCACACAAAATCTCATTTATAACATATTCATTCTGAAGCTCGGGTCTCAACCCACTACGCTTCCACTGCTCAACTCTGATCATATTTTGCATTCTATTATCATGTCTTAGCGTTTCATTCACATCATATCATCATGCTCAAACATTTACTCATGTCATTCACAATATAATAACATAATAATACAATATTAAACATTCAGAAATCTAACATGTGTGTGTGTACAAGACCTCATTGCTCCTCCGTCCAAGCTGGCTCATCCATCTCGTGCTTATCACCTACATATATATAAGAAAAACGTCAGTAACAAGCGTTACTGGTCCGGAAAATAAAATAACTATAACAAACTGGCTATGAGAGCAAACTCTCATCTGAAAGAAAACCATATACTTCCTCAAGAACACTCTGAAGGGCACTACTGAGGAGCCACTGGGCTGCAGACCCGGTAGCATCCCGAACTTA
>JAURVB010013082.1:0-54879 GCA_033002965.1 Piper betle
CGGCTCATACCTCGTCAATGTGGATGAAGAGGAGGACCTCAACTTTGAGGCCGATTTCCACCCTCCTCCGCAACCGCACCATCCGCGTCACCGGCGTCCTCCCCTCCAACTTCACCCTTGATGACACCCGCGTCACCCACCCCGACGTCTTCAACAACGATGTCGTCTCCATCCACAGCATCGGCGGCGTCCTCGACTACAAGCGGTATGGGTCCAGAGCTCCATCTCTAGAGGGGCTAGAGCAGGGGAATGCGTCTCTTTCCTCGCCACCACTGGTGGCCACGGCCTGTGATCGGGTTCGGTCAACTGCTTCAGGCGCTAATTCTTGTGAAGAATTTTTTTTGGCAATAGACAAGAATTTTGTCTTCAATGTGATTGTTTAAACAAAGTCACTCTTTTTTTATTGATTTTTTTTTAGAAGATCTGGTCTTTTTAGAGTGGTGAAAAATCTTTTTTGATGGAGGATTGAAAGCTGAATTGAGCTTTCTGAAGAATTGGGAGGGCTGTTGATTACTCAATTTGGCATTTTTTTTATGGAGTCTGGTGTAAGAGATGAAGATACTTGTAAAGGAAGCATGTGGGATTTGGAACGAATGTTTGATCATCCCATGGAGGAGGAGGCTGGGAGGCTAAAGAATATGTACAGCGAAAAGGTTAGACGTTCATTTCTCTACTAAAATGTCTATTGAAGTTGGTTTCTATTGAAGATGTGAATGGTTATTGTGAAGAAATTCATCGCAAATGAGTCTGGACTCTGAAATTGTTCATTTATGCCAAGGGATTCATCACAATTTTACTCTCTTGAAAATTCTATGTGGTGGGAATTTGATTGGCCTTGTTTTGAAATCTTAGGATTGTCCATGACCATGGGGGAGCAGGTTTTTTGACTTAACATGTGTCGGGAACCAATGGCTGTATTGCAAGGGTAATACCAAGTTTAAGCTGATCCATATTTGTTCTTGCCTTGTAGAAATTCTCATTGTTATTAATTTTGCGCCTTGCATTCCAGAGTCTTGGGGTCAATTTTACTTGTGACTAGAAATCCCGTCTGCACTAATGCTTTTCCTTTTTTGATTAATATGGAGAAAGTTTCAAAAAGAAAGGCTTATAACACTTCCTTTCCTCTTATGCAGATTGTGGAACCAATGTTGTAGGCTGCTGAGTATCCTTCCTTATTAGATCAAATGTAGCTGAACTATGATATATTATTTGAAATTGACAGTTTAGAATATTATTACTTGTTGTGAGTTCACTTGTAAATTAAAGCTTTAACCTTTAAAAGTAGCAAACAATCAAATGGAAGCTACAGAACTAGAATACAGCACTCTTGCTGGTTTAAATGAAGGTCATAATTCTTTTACCTCCTATTGAAATTATCATATTAGATGATAGATAGCTATATGTTTAGCATTGTTT
Organism: Piper betle; assembly: GCA_033002965.1. Taxonomy (NCBI): domain Eukaryota; kingdom Viridiplantae; phylum Streptophyta; class Magnoliopsida; order Piperales; family Piperaceae; genus Piper; species Piper betle. Next base: position 1,417 of record JAURVB010013082.1, read on the forward strand.
TTTGGGTACATGTAGCTATTAGTAATTTTCTTTCAATATTTATGCAGGAAGATTCTGCCATTCTAAGGCATTATTTTTTAAAGATGGTTCAACCCATTCGTATTTATGGAACTTTATTTTACTATCGTTGTTAGCAGATGTTTACACGTCAGATGAGACATTGTACTTACAGTTATAAAATTTAGATGCCATTGAGTCAGAGTGAGAGGAAAACATGAACGAAGGCTAGTGTTTCAGGCTTCAACAACACTCAAAGCAGGTAGTGTTGGACCTTGGCTGATAATGAATAATCATATATCATGACAATAAAAATCATTCTTAATCATATTCCAAGTAGAATCTTACAAATTGTCTAAACGAGGCAATCTATTTCGGAGTGATAATTAACTGTTATAATCAATGTACTCTTGAGTGTTGTGTGATATTTGAACTGATGGTTGCAAATGTGAAAGTTAAGTTTTTGATGATAGTGATACTGATTAGCGGAAAGTGCAGGTTGATATTTGCATTGATGCTTGAACAAGCGTGCTCGATAATTTAATTCCATGTTTTGGCTTCGGAGATGGTAATAATTCTTTCTTTTAGAGGATTGATGTTTGGTTTTGAACATGGCAGTGGTCTTATGGAGATCTTTTTTTCTAGTACATGTATTGGCAGCACTTACACGTGACAAAGATGTATTCACTTTCTAAATTTTTATTTCTACTCTATGTTTGTGGCAGGGCCTACATCATGTTAATAGAGTTTTTTCTGCAAAGAGTTGTTGCTCTTGATTTCTTGGTTTTGGTTGCTCCTGCCCAGGATGCAAACAGCGCAGCATCACTTCAGACTTGCTTGAGCTCTGCTCTTGAGCAATTGTTGCACTTTCCCATGTCTAGATACATTTATTATTGTTCATCTGAGATTTAGGTATGATTAATTTTTTGTGGATGAATATTGAATTCCAAGAACTGCCCTTGTAGTTTCCCTATTGTGGGTGTACCAAAATGCTTCTGAAAGCAAGGAAAATTGTTGCATTGTGATCAACCAAATGTAGGATTATCAGTTCATCTGAATTTTGGAATGACAAACAACACAAATAAGTCTTGCAAGCATAGGATGAGTTTTTATTTGAACAAACATATAGGAAAACAAAATTTAGGTCTCGAGAAAAACAACTTCGGCAAATCAACTGCCTCATTAAGATAATGGTAACAGTTCTCTTCCCACGTCCATTTGATCCACCAATCACATTAACCTGAGCTGAAATTGGAACAGGGGCCATAACTTTTGCACCAATAACTGCTGCCCTCATTCTGCAAATAACTGTCGTTCTTACTTGCTTAAGATATGGTTCAGTAACTTACTCGATCAAAGATGGCATGGCAAGAGTCCAAAGGGAAGGCATATCCCAAGTCTACTATTCCTTTCCCTCTCCTTTTTGTCCCCTCAATCTTCTTCAGTCTCTCTTCTCCTCTAGCATCTGAAACGAAGCTTGAATAATTCTGACCTCATCAATGGCCAACAAGAAGAAAAAACATGCTTATTGTAAGGCCAAAGTCATTTGCACCAGGGCCTGCCATGGCTTAATTTGTTTTGCGGTTATAAATCCAAGAGGCTTCCATCAATGTTTGACTACTTTCATGGGAAAGATGGCTTCAAACAATTGCCTTTACAACACAGCCAGCTTGTTTGAGATGTTGTCCAACTTATCTATCATTCTATAAATTCTGTAGGATTGTGGGTGTGATCTATCTCCCACTGAAAAATCATGAACAACATTATCAACCTTGAGAAAACTTGACCTTGCTGCTTTCTCCTTCCCAGCAGCCTTCAACTGCAGTCTTAGCTTGGCCACATCAGGCCACCTACCAGCCGAAGCGTAAATGTTGGACATGAATGCTAGATTTCCAGCATCAGACAGCTCCATCTGGGTCAGCCAATCCACCACCGTCTCTGTAAGCTCCACATTGTTATGCATTCTGCACGCATTCAGCAAAGTACCCCAAATGATGGCATTGAGCTTCATCGGCATGGACCGAGCCAACCCAAATGCCTCTTTCAAGTCACCCCTACGTCAAAGGTCAATCATACAACCATAATGCTCTATCATAGGAGCAACACCATAATCCATCTCCATGTTAGTGAAGTAATGGCGTACCTCATCGACCAGCCCCAAATGGCCGCAAGTAGACAAGACGCCGAGGAATGTAACATTGTCAGGTTGGAGGCCCTCGTCTATCATCTTGTGGAAGAGTTGAAGCGGACGGCAGCCATTGCCGTGAGCAGCAAGGCCTTGAATCATAATGTTCCAAGAAACCTCATCCTCCTAGCCATCCTGCTGAACACTTGCATTGCCCTGTGCAAGACATCAGCTTTCGCATACATGTCGATCAACGAATTGCAGACCTGAGCATTATACCTCATATGAGTCCAATTGACTTATAAATGCATCCTTGTGCCCAACTCCAGCAAACAAACCCGACTCTACATCAACTACCAAATCAGACTTCTGAAACTAAACTGATCATACATGTCGGTCGCCTCCTTCCCCATCCCCTTCTCAGCATAGCCATATATGATGATGGTCCAAGCAATGAGATTTTTGGTTGGCATTGTATCAAACAGTATCCTAGCATGTCCATGTCCCCTGCTTTACTAAACCCAAGAATCATGTGTACCAAGACACCAGCATACCTTTGAACAGCTCGAAGGCAATCTCCGCCTGCCCGGCCTTGGCATACCCATCCAAGATGGCATTCCAACTCACGGCGTCCTTCTCTGGCATACCATCGAATAGCCTCCTAGCATCCAACATCTTCTTGCACTTTGGCCAACCCGGCAATCATCGTGTTCCAAGGCACGACGTCTCGCTTGGGCATTCCGTCGAACAACTTTCTGTCATCGTTGATCCCACCATCGCCGCTGCTGCCGCTACCGCATTGGGTGTAGCAGTGGACGAGGGAGTTGGAGGCGCGGATTTCTGATAAAACCCAAACTTTCTGAGGTGGGCGTGGAGCATGCGGGCGGAGGGGCCGGGGCGACGAAGTCCAAGATCACCAGCATCGACCAGGAGCCCTCGTATAGAAAGGGATTTAACTTTCAGCCGATTGGATAAAATCCAACGGCTGAGAAATTGCAAAACAGCAACCTTATTTCCTATATATATATATATATATATTAAAAATTGCAATGGCACTATTTATGGGCAAAACACACGTAACCTTGTTTGCAACCTTCTGTAATAGGGTACCCTTATTTACGGTGGTTGCATGAAATAGTAGTACATAATTAGTTTGTGCCCATTAGAAAAAGCGAAATTTTAAAGTGAGTTACACCTTACATAGTTTAAATGAATTACACATCTAATTTGAATCATTTTTAATGTGTCTCACGTAATAAAATTTATATATATAAAAAAATAAAATCCAAGTAGAAGACTAATAAAAAAATTTTTTACATCAATATGCTTTATTTTTCAGATTTTAAAAATCACCAGTTTAGAAATATTTTAAAATTAATTTTTATTATAATTAGTTTTAGCTAATGTATGTAAGGCTCATTAAGACAAATTGCAATTATTCACAAATAATTGTACCTCTTCTAAAAGTTGTGAGTTATTATATATGGGATACATGCAATCAGGGCCAAGGATTTGCTATAACACTTGTCGTATCAAGCTCATTCTAGCAAACTCGTTGTAGCACTTATTTAATTAGTTTATATCTTTTTAATTAGGGTATTTAAAATTTTAATTATAATAATTAATTGATCTATTTCAATTAAGAGAAGTTCAAACCATTCAAGTACTGTGGGGACTTTATTCCGTAGCGGTTACCGAGATGGGTCGGTCACTTCTATGAATGGTAGAAAATAATTCTCATCTCACTCTCATTTGTCGACAGTTTTCGTTATTACAAATGGGAATGAAAGGGGACAACATACAATTTAGTCTCCGACTACGGACAACATAAATGAAAAAGTTTTGGTATAAAATACTTATGATCAATATTCTCATCCCCTTAATTTTACAAGGGTTAAAAGGGGTGGCAGCATCGCCTTTTATATTTTGCGTGCGCTGCTCATGGTTTAACCAATAGATCATTTTAAAAGGTATGGCTATAAATAAAAGCCAATTTACTTTAGAAGCCTAGCAAACCCCCATACGGCCCCACGTTCATCCTCCTCCATCTTTTTCTCTGTCCTATGCCGCACGATCTTATCCCATGGTTAACATTAAACATGTGTACGTAAGCTATGTGAGCTGATGCTCATACTCTACACACCCGTTTTATATCTATAATAATATTACAAAAAAAGTCTACCGTATATATAAGGAAGTGGAGAGCTTCAAGCTTGAGAGGAGGGAAGGGAACCTGGGCATATGAACAGTGTTTAAATTCATGAGCAACAGCTAGAGCTTCTTCCCTCTCCTTCCAATTATCTTCTCTGTTTTTTGCAGAGGATGCCGTGTCAAGGAAACTGGAATTGCGGACCTTCTATTTGGAACGATCATCTTCAACAGCATCGATAAGAACGTCTTTTCCCCTGTTCTGCCTACTACTCTGCTTCATAGGTGCCATGTCGATGATAATCTGAAATTGGGAAAGGAGGGGCTTTGGATCGATATGGAGACAAGGGAGTAGGGAAATATCCTGCTTCATTGGTATTCTTCCTAAAAGATCGGAAGAAGAATAACAAAAGCAAACGCCAATTATATTATCATCAAATCAATATCCGCAATCAACATCCATACTCTGTTTTTATACCCCACCCTTCCTTATTTAATTATCTGCACAATTACACTAATACCCCTCTCACAATACCCCTCTCAATTTATTCATTCCAAGTACCCTCCCCCATTGAAAACAACTTTGCCCTCATGGTTACTAAAACATTAACAATTTACAAAGGGCACTCTTCTAGTGGACGTGCAGATGGTAAAGAAGATTGCGCATGAGCATCAGTCGCTACCGAAGCTTTCAATTGAGAAACATGGAAGATGTTATGAAGTTGGGAATCAGTAGGAAATTGCAATTATAGGCAACCTATCCAATTCGTTGGATCATAGAGAATGGCCCATAAAATTTTGCAGCCAATTTGTTGGTCTTCTTTGTGCTCAATGAATTTTGTCGGTAGGATTGTAGCTTCAAATATACTTGCTGGCCTACCTGAAACTCAACATCTTGTCTACGCAAGTCATGTTAATGTTTCATCCTTAACTGTGAAGCTGTCAAATTTTCTCTCAATTTGTGTAGTAATGGATCCCATGGCATAGGAGTCTATCTACTTCCCCTGTTTTTGTTGTGCCAGGAATGTAAGAAAGCAATGTTGGAGGTGGCATGTTGTAAACTGCCTCAAAAGGGCTCATGCACATCAATGATTGAAAACTAGTGTTGAAACAAAATTCTATCCAAAGCAGCCACCTAGCCCAAGTATGAGGTCTATCTGCAAAAACACCTTAAATATTGCTCCAGAATTTTGTTGATTACCTCTGTTTGAGGATGGTATGCAGAACATAGTTAAAAGCCACCCCTTGTAGTCTAAACAGTTCATTCCAAAAAGAACTTGTGAAAGTTGGGTATCTATCACAAATGATTGAAGTTGGCATTCCATGGAGATTGAAAATTTCATCAAAGAACAATTGAGCAATTTTATGAGCCGTGAAAGGGTGAGCAATAGAGATAAAATGGCTGTATTTTGAAAGTTCATCAATTACTACAAAGATGCATCTTTTGTGTTGCTTCTCGGCAATCTAGTAATGAAATCCATACTGATTGATGTCCAAATTTGTTGGGGTATAGGAAAAGGCCGTAACAATCCTGCTGGTGCCAAGGTAGAACTTTTGAATTTCTGACAAATTTCACAATTTTGCAAATGAGTCACAACATCTATATACATTCTTGACCAATAAAAAACTGCACACAACCTTTTCAAAGTTTTCTAAAACATGAGTTCCATCATGAAACTCTTTTCGAATAATGGGTATGAGGTCCATTTGAGAATTCAAATAAATTCTATTCTTGTAAAAGAGAATGTCATTTTTCAGTAACCAATTTGGTGACAGCTTATTGTCTGCACATTGCTGTTTCAGATTTGATATTTGCATATTTGTGGCATAAGCTTTTATAATCTCATATAACCATCTTGGTATAGCCATTGAAATTGTTGCTTGATGGAGTCTGGATTCTTTGAAATGTTGTTAGCTGTTTTAGACAATTCCATTTCATGTTGCCTAGACAATGAATCTGCCACTTTGTTTTCTTTTCCCGGCTTGTATTCAATTACAAAATCATATCCTAACAGCTTCACTAGCCATCTTTGTTGTGCTGTTGTGTGGATTTTCTGATCCCATAAAAACTTGAGGCTTGAGTGATCTGTTCAAACTATAAATGTCCTTCCCAATGTTGGGCCCTTTGGGCCCCCACCCAAAAGGCAGTGACGCAACTTTTGTACAGCTAGTACTAGGGCCATCATCTCTCTCTCATAAGTGGATAATAATAAATTCTTTCCACACAAACCTTACTAAAGAAAGCAACTGGATGATTTTGTTGCATCAAAATGACACCTAGTCCCACTCCACTAGCATCGTATTTCACCACAAATGGAATGGTAAAGTTAGGCAACACAAGGACAGGGACAGCAATGAACCGATTTCAGATTAATGAAAGAATCTTCTACTCGTTGATCCCAATGATAAGAATCATTCTTAAGCAAGTCAAATAATGGAGCAACAATATTACCGGAGCCCTTGATAAATTTTTTGTAATACCCTGCTAAGCCCAAGAAAGCCCTTACACTTTTGATTGACTTTGGTATTGGCCAGTTCACAATGGCTGAGATTTTCTCCTTCTCCACACTAACTCCATCTAAAGAAATAACATGATCCAAATATTGAATTTGATGTAACCCGAAAGAACACTTTTCCTTCTTTGCATATAACTCATGTAATAGTAATTTTTTAAGGTCAATTCAATATGATGTAGGTGATCTTCCAGCCTTTGCTGTAAATGACATATTTGCTCCATATCTTAGAAAATTTATATTAGTTTTCTTTTCAGCATCGGTAGATTCATTAGTAACCCTTTTTTCTCTTCTTGAAGGAATGAGTTATCTGTTTCTTGTCACACAATTGACTTGGTGGAGTAAGCTGACCTTGTAACTCCACTGTTTTTCCATTTTCGTGAAGACATTGTAAGGGATTTAAAATTCCATAATATTGATCCCAAAGTCTTCAGCCACTGAATGCCTAGAACAATATCAAACTCCTCCAGCTATAGTATAAAGAAATCTGAAACAGTACTATACCTAGGAAGATCTAACATAATGCCCACACACTTGCCCCGACAACTTATCTTCTCACCATTGGCTATCTAAACTTTTAACCCATTATTTGTCTCCACTGGTAACTTCAATTTCTGGATCAAGCTTGCATTCAAAAAATTGTGTGAACTCCCCGAATCTATTAGTACTAGTACTTAATGTTCACTAACTCTACCAAACATTCTCATGGTGTTAGTAGTTGTGGTGCCAATTAATGCATTAAGAGATATAGCTGGTATAATGGAATTCGACTCTTGTTTACTGTTCTCTTGCTCTGATATATCTTCATCTCTTACTACCTCCATGGTGAATAATCTCTTGCATTTGTGTCCCAGAAAAAATCTCTCATCGCATTTGAAACATAAACTTACCTCCTTCCTTTCTTGCAACTGTTTGACAGTGAATTTTCTTTCTGAAGTTATCTCTTTAGGTTTAAAGTCTGCCACCTCTGTTGCTTCACCTTTGCTAGTTACATAACTATTTTCTCTTTTAGATGAACCAAATGTGTGCTCATAATTCCCTCTTGTTTGTCTTACATATAAATGTGATTTATGATTCACATGGTGCTCCAAATGTCTAGCTAGACCTTGTGCGTCAACAATGTTTCTGATTTTCTTGCTTTCACCTCCATGTGCAGCTGTGGACTAAGACCACAAGTGTAACTAATGACCTTCTATTTTCCTATCATATGACTAGCCCTTGTTGCCAACCTATTGAACCTAACCATATAATGTTGTACTGAAGAATCTTGAATTAGTCTAGTAAGATCACCATAGAAATCCTCATAATCAGATGGTTCAAACTGTAAGTTCATGGCTTCTTTTAGCTTTGCCCAACTAGGTATTCCATGATGTTCTTGCAACATATTAAACCAAATTTGAGCATCATCTTCTAAATAAAAGCTTGCTAATTTGACGTGTAAGTTTTCGTTGATTCTATTCAATTTAAAGAACTTTTCTACTCTACTAAACCAAGGAATAAGATCTTTTGAACCATCATACTTTGGGAAACTCATCTTGAATCCTTTCAAGCAATCTTCATTTTGAGCAACATGAGGAACACCCTCTTGGACATTCTGTCGAGCACGCTCCATCCCAAATTTGGATAGACCTTGTGGTTGTCCTTACCTAAAGAACACTTTTGCTCCTGTTGAAGATTATTGTGGATTCCCTGCAATTGATCATTGACATCTACCCCAATTGCAAAAACCCTAACATGTGAAGTACCAATCTCATCTTGGTTATCAAGATTCCCTCTATTCCCGAAAACCTCAATTTTAGATTTTAATAACAACTCAAATTTTGTAGACATATAAGCAAAAGCATATAGTAAATGACCTTGAACTTTCCTGATTTTCGCTAATTCTTCAGAGTTAGGTGAAGAGTTCGTACCTCCCTCGTCAGTCTCTGAATACCAATCTGGAACGATCGTCTTCAACAGCATCAACAAAAAGGTCTTTTCCCCTACTCTGCCTCCTACTCTGCTTCATTGGCGCTATGTTCATGACGATCTGAAATTAGGAAAGGAGGGACTTTTGATTGATATGGCGACAAGGGAGCAAGGAAATGTCCCGCTTCCTTGGTGCTCTTCCTAAAAGATCGGAAGAAGAATAACAAAAGCAAACGCCAATTGTATTATCATCAAATCAATATCCACAATCAACATCCATACTCTGTTTTTATATCCCGCCCTTCCTCATTCGATTTCCTGCACAATTACACTAATGCCCCTCTCACAATACCCCTCTCACGTTATTCATACCACTATTCAACCCACGGAGTGCCTCTTCTCCTTCATTGATGACCTCCACCTCTTACTCGCCCTCACTTTTTTCTGGGTTTCCTTTTCCAGCTTGAGATATGCTTGGGACGGCCTATGATCAAGAAGAGGAGAAGCTGCAGCACCATCACTTCTACCCCCTGCTGGCAGCACATATGCGGCAGCTGCTGGTGAGCTGTGATGAGCTCAATTCGCAGTTGGATTTTGCCTCCGCCCTCCAAGTCGTCTACCTCCTCAACTCCAGCGCCTCCTGTAAAACCCATGATTCGAGTCAGGGTTTTATATTCAGAACCGGTCAGTTCGACCGTTATTTTCGAGTCTAGTCAGTTTCAGAACACGTGTACTGAGCCGACACTAGTCGCATATATGAGCGATGATAACGTCATGAATACAGCAGAACAGAATGAGTTATCAGAATATATAAGAGTATGCCAGTTGTTTTTTTATTATTATTTTTATATATAGTGGATCATAAAATTAGTTTTAGGCCGTTTAGCACGTTAGGACGCGTTACGGGTAGTTGGGTGGGTTGATGGTTCTAGAGCATATCATTATGATGTTCTGGTGTTTATTTGATTTTACGGGATTTTTCCTAATTTTTCTGGATTTTTTTAGGATTTTCTACGACTTAGTTATTATTCTTTACTCGAGCTGGACACGAGTCAAGTATTATTTACGATATTGCCACCCAGTTGTTTTTCTCACCCCGACCCATTCTTCCTCGCCCAAACCCTTCCCCAACGCCGCCCCCATGCAGCGTCGCCATCACTACTGTCGACGCCGCCCGACCGTCGATCGTCGCCGCCCAACTCCGCCACGGCATTGCCGTGCCACCCCGACCAGCCCCGACCGCTGCCAGGTCGTCGTGACGCCGGAATCGCCTCACCAAGCGCCGCGGCTACATTTTGGTCGCGTCAGCGATTCTGGCGCAGGCGACCATCGCCACCACGATCAGGTGGTCGCCTTAGCACTGTCAACCACCCAGTGACCCTTCCTGACCGGAGCGGAGGCCGTCTGCCGCCGTGGCCAGTTTAAAATTGATGATGATTGTTAGCACAGCATGATAGGATTTTTGGAATTCAACGTCAACCGCCGAAAATCGTCAAAAAACTTGAATTTTTAGAATTCGCCGAAATTCATCGGATCTTCCGCGGGGCTCACCCAGTCGAGCCCATTCGAGCTTCGGACGCCGATGAGCGCCGAATTTGAGCTCCAAGACACGCAACGGAACCCTAGACGTCACCGATTGCCGACTACGTGAGGTATAATTACCTCTGATTGAGTTATTTAAAATTGATGATGATTGTTAGCACAACATGATAGGATTGAGTGATTCCCATGATAGAAGTCTGAGCATGAAAGAAGTAATGATATGTATGATATGATTGGTAATGAGTAAATATTAAGTGATCCGATGATGTAAAGTAAATTTGAGCATGTTAATCGGGTACGATGTAACTGAGGAAAAACACAGTAAAATTGGTATGAATAATATTAGTTATAATTATTTTCATATTTATGATTATTTGATTGTTGATTGACGGTCATTGTGTGTGATTCATCATTTAGTTAGCGGGCGTTAGTATTTAGTTTTGATGTGTAGGTACGGAGTAGGAGCTCGCCGCTTAGGCGCGATGACACACTTGGAGCTTCTACCAGGTCCGTTTAGGACTCGACTCTATTTTACGTCTTTCTATTGTATGTTTATCTTATCATTTGCAGGATGGGTTAAGTGGCATTTTATTGGATCCCACTTAATTCGGGCCATCTAGCCGAATAGATTTCCGGATTAATAACCCCTCGAGGATGATTTCAAAAACAAGATCCACCACAAGTTGCCTTCGGGCCTATTATATAAATCCCTACCTAGCCCTATATATATGTAGTTTTCGCGTTTTCAGTGAGACGAGAGATGGAGAAACCGACTGCACGTATCATGAGCGGATGCCGTGATAGTCAAAGCGGGCTCTGGATTAGTGCCAGCGGACTATTCCATTCCCGAGGGATCCTGACAACTCCGCGTTTGAGTTCCTCACACCCGGAGAACGTGGAGGTTTACGGGCACTGTTTAGTACAGCGTATATCCGGACTTGTGGTTCAAAGGGTATTAAAGGTGACTACCTGAGAGTACTCGGCCTTCGTGCTCAAGGCCAGGAGAAATATGGAGGTAAGGAGAGGGCTTAGGATAAAGTTTTACATGAAGTATTGAAAAAGAAGTGTCGAGAGCGGCACAGTTTCAGCAGCAGATCAGTAAGTTCGGGATGCTACCGGGTTTGCAGCCCAGTGGCTCCTCAGTAGTGCCCTTCAGAGTGTTCACGTGGAGTATATGATGTTTTCTTTCATATGAGAGTTTGCTCTCATAGTGTAAAAACCATGATTTTTATTACAAGACTCGAACCTAAATATTATAAAATAAATATAGATGAACCGATATGGTTGGTTATCAAGTCGACCGGTCATGGTTCGACTTAAGGTCACCTAGAAAATACCTATTAATGAATGGATGATGGGGTGTGGGAATTTAATGAAGGGGTCGTTGAACCTAGGAAATACCAATGGATGATGGGGTGTGAGAATTTAATGAAGGGGCTCGTTGAACCTAGGAAATACCAATGGATGATGGGGTATGAGAATTTAATGGAGGGAATGGTTGAAGTGTATATATATGCAGGAGGAGGGAGTATTTCACCCCTCATCTCTGTCCCAGGCGACCTCCCCATTACTGTGTGAGTATTTCATCCCTCATCTTATTTGTTTCTATTAGGATTCTTGCATGCAAGGTTTGTTGAAGTCGCCCTGCCAAGTTGCTAGATCTCCAGCGTCTTATGCATGGGGTTCTTGTCAATTGCTTAGTTGTTTTGTAAATGGACATGTTAATAATTAAATTATCAATTTGATAATGGGGATTTGGATGGGGATAATTAATAATTAATTATCATTAGAACTGCTGAAAATTTAATAAGGAATGAAGACTAACATGAACTAATTACATTATTTAAAATTGATAGTATATTAGTCATGTAAGTTGCATGTAGGTTCATGCAAAATAAAATTATACTAATGTATAATTTTATGCCCTCATTCAGATTAGGGTTCACGGATCACAGTCAGACGAAGTCACAAGTCAGGTATGTATAATAGGTAGAACATCGTACTTTCCTTATTGATAGCCTAGGTCGGCCTGAGCCCAGATTCGACCACCATGCACCGAGTGCAACCAGGGTCAAAGAATTGACTCAGTCCGACACGGGGTCGTATTATTTGCGTAAATTGTGTAATGCATCGACATTGTTTTGGAGTAGTGATAGCCGCCCCATAAAAAAGCTATGGCCGGGGTGAGCGAGGCACAGCGATTCCTCCATCGCACTGGAATGCAGTGATAGCCTCCCCATAAAAAGGCTACGGCCAGGGTGTGTGAGGCACTGGCACTAGAGTTGGCAGTGAGAGCTTCCCCACAAACGGTGCGTAGCATTCACCTGAGTGCAGTGATAGCCTCTCCATAAAAAGGCTACGGCCGGGTGGGTGAGGCACTGGCACTAGAGTTGGCAGTGAGAGCTTCCCCACAAACGGGGCGTAGCATTCACCTGAGTGCAGTGATAGCCTCCCCATAAAAAGGCTACGGCTGGGGTGTGTGAGGCACTGACACTAGAGTTGGCAGTGAGAGCTTCCCCACAAACAGGGCGTAGCATTCACCTGAGTGCAGTGATAGCCTCCCCATAAAAAGGCTACGGCCGGGGTGTACAAGGCACTGGCACTAGAATTGGTAGTGAGAGCTTCCCCACAAACGGGGCGTAGCAATCACTCGAGTGCAGTGATAGCTTCCCCATTAAAAGGCTACGGTCGGGGTGTGCGAGACACTGGCACTGGAGACGGTAGTGGTAGCCTCCCCACAATAGGGCTACGACCGGGGTGTGCGGATCACAGCGGATACCTCCTCCGCATTGTTTTGGAGTATAGCGGAATCGCTCCACCGCATATTAAAATAAACATAAGGAAATAGTGGAATGTACTTAATTTGTTTTATCTATTATACTACTTAGTGTTAAAATCACTAACACGGAATTGCCTCCGTAGGTGTGCAGATACGAAATTAGGTGATTGACAACCAGGGCATGGAGCAAAATAAATATAAAGACTCCTTTTTATTTATTTGAGAAATAAGTGTGGCTACTGGGAAACGGTCTAAGACTGTGGGATCTTTATATATGTTTTTGTAAAAAAAATGTTAGACATATTTGCTTAATTGTGAGTAACACCTGGCCAGCTAGGCCCAAAATGTTGTGACAAATAGCCGGGTCATTACACATAGCCAACTTGTTATAGTTATTTTATTTTCTGGACCAGTAACACTTGTTACTGACGTGTTTTTATACTATATGTAGGTAACAATTACGAGTTGGAGGAGCCAGCTTGGATGGAGGAGCAATGATGTCATTTGCACACATGTCAGTCGATAGAGTAATTAATATTTTGTTATGATGTTATTATCTTGAGAATGACGTGAAATGCTGAGACATGATATGATGTGATTAATGCTTAAGATATGATGATAGGACGTAATTAAGTGCTAAAAGATGATGAAATGATGTGAACATAAATAGATTGGGCAATGGAAGCATGGCGGGTTGAGACCCAAGTTCTAGAATGCGCTACAGCATGTTAGATTTTGTATTTTGAATGAAATGGTTTGATAAATAGTTATATATATATATATGTTTGCATATGTATATTGACAGGGTGGCCCCTAATTACATTTTTGAGGGAAACTCTTGTCCGTTATATTTCAAAATTTTTATTAATTTTATCGGGATTGTCTTGATGTGTACTTTGATTTGCATGTCATCATGTAGTACCATGTTAGGATTTGTGCATTCATACATGCATTGAGAATTATATCTTCATCTTAAGACGCCGAGATTGGATCCGCACGAGTTGGGTTCGGGTTAGCCGACCTAACCGTGGCATGTAACATGTCGGTTTGGTTCACGAGCGTGAACCAGATTTGGGGTGTTACACCTCCCCATACGGCGACTCCACCAACCGCCTCGTCTACCACTTCACCTGTTGAGCCCTTTGGGCCCCCACCCAAGCTCCAAAATCACTGTTGGACCTTTTGAGCCCACAAAAGGGACTTTAAACAACCAAAAAACTTGCAATAGGTATCACAGGCCTCTTTTAATCTAAAAACTAGCTCAAAGAATAAGGCTTTCCCATAAGGCTTTCCCATTAGCCTATATACAAGTCACCAACAACCTCTACGACCAATGTGAGACAAACCCAACAACTCCCCTTCACACATCAGGCGTGGCCCAAAACCATCATCATCTGACATACTCTCCTTAAATCAGATGGCACCCACCTAATAAATTCCTCTTCAAATCATCAAGTAGAATCCATGAAGAAAACATCAACAATCGGCGTAGGGGAACCCGGTTTTAACTTGGCTCTGATACCACTTGTTGGGCTCTTTCGGCCCCCACCCAAGCTCCGAAACCAGTGTTGGACCCTTTGGGCCCTCAAAAGGGACTTTAAACAAAAAAACTCACAATAGGTGTTAGAAGCCTCTCTTAATCCAAAAAATAGCTCAAGAAATAAGGCTTTCTCATTAGCCTATATACAAATCACCAACAACCTTTACAACCGATGTGGGACAAACCAACATCACTAAGGCCCTCTCCATTCGCCAACTCGTCTCACCTCTTCTTCCTCGTCTTCTCATCTTCTTCTTCTGCGAAGTTTACTAGTACTGAAGCATTTGACTCATCTTACCTAAACCTCAATCAGGTAATAATTTGCTAAATATTTAAGTAGTTTGATTATTTATCTTAAAAATTGTGGAAATTTTTAAAATAAAATTATTTAATATTTATTTAAAAATTAAAAATTATTTATTATTTACTTAAAACAGATCACCCCATTCATCAGATTTTGCCATTTGACGGCCAACTAGGCCATCCTGGCGGCAATGGAGGGCCGCCGGCTGATCCACATACTTGACCTCGACACCATGCAAGGGGTGCAATGGCCACCCTTCATGCAGGCCCTAGCCAACGGGTCCGGCACTACCAATCCTCCCTCCACTGTTCAGATCACCAGCGTCAGAGAAGACATCGACGTCCTCAGCGCACCGGAGACCGCCTGCGCCTCTTTGCCGAGACGGTCGGCCTCGACTTCCGCTTCATCCTCTCCACCTCCACGACCGCCGCCACCTACACCACCGCCTCCGCTCCTCAGTCTCTCTCCTCCCCGGCGAATCCCTCTCTGTAAACTGCATCTTCTGCCTCCACAAGCTCCTCTTCGACGACTCGAGAGACCACCGCCTCTTCCCTCAATTCGTCAAGTCCATGAATCCTGCGGTGGTGACGGTGGCCTAGAGGGAAGGGAGCCACAACCACCCAATATTCCTTTAGCGGTTCGTCGAAGCTCTAGACCATTCAACACCAATTTCGAGTCTCTAGAGGCCACTCTACCGCCGATTTGCCCAGAAAGAATCATATTGGAGGAGGTGTTGTTCGGGAGGGAGATCGTCGACATGCTGGGGAAGGAGAGGCATGAGAGGTACGAGAGCTGGGTGGGGATGATGAGAAGCTGCTACTCAGGCTCCATTACCCATCAGAAGGTTATTATCTCCACCTCTCCAATAGCTCCTTCTTCTTAGGTAGCAAAACAGGGCACTCTTCTCAGTCACATCATGGCAGTGATTCAGGTACTAACTAACCTTTCGTCTCACCAAAAAATCTACAATTTGCGGCGCTGTTAGAGTAAATATTAAATGGTTTTTTTTATGCAGGCTTAGCTCATTAGACTTTTTAAGGGAGAATAAGCTGCAAAATAAGAAGGCACATTAGTCTGGAGTAGGTTACTATACACTCTGATGCACGAATCGGCCTATTCGGTGCAAAATCGGCCGATTTAAATCGGATTGGCATCACGCCGATCCGATTTCGGGGCCGACTCGGTTGGCCCCAAATCGGCCTCGGAATCGGCCGAGTTTGTCCGATTCCGACCAATTTAACTCGGAATCGGAATCGGCCGATTTAAATCGGAATCGGTTTTTTATGAAATTACTAAAATACCTTAGGTATGATTTTTATTAAATTATTTAAGCATGGGTAAAATGGTAATTTGGATTTTAAAAACCTAAAATCAAACCCGCTCCCCCCACGCCGCCGCCGCTCGTCCGCTCGCTACCGCCCCGTTTCTGCCCTCCGCCGTGCGTCCCCGACTCCGGGCTCGCCGCCGACCGGGCTACCAACCTCGCCACCGACCTTGCAACGTCACCGCCGATGTGTGGCCGGACCGAATCGGGCTGTGACGCACGAATCGCCGCCGACTCGCCGCCGGCTCCGGGCGCCGACTGTTCATCCGATCGGGCTGCCGACATCGCCGCCGACCGGGCCGGCGGTGGCGGCAGGGGGGGGGGTAAAGAGTGGCATTCTCGTAATTAAAAGTTGACTCGAGTCTAATTCGAGTCAAAAATAATAATTAATTCTAAATAATTTAAAAAAATCTTAAAAAATATTTAAAAATATCATAAACTATAATACACAGAATAATATCAAAATAACATCAATACCCAATTTTAATATATTCATATTATAAATTGTCAAATTATTATATATGACCGATTAAATTAATTTGGATCGATTCAACTGAACCGATTGTTGGCCGATTCAGACCGATTCCGATTCCGACTCCCTGGAAAACCGATTCCGATTCCGATTCTGATTCATGCAACCATGACTATACATGGCCGGGATATTCTTCTTTCATCATGGACTTTAGAAACCCTAACCCTTGTTTTACAGGCTGCTGTGAGCTGATCCACTTGGTGAGATGGAAGTTTATGTCTCATTAAGAGCCTGAGATTAGGGAGAGTTATGGAAATCAGTAAGAATGAGTTCCAAAAACCCTGACCGTAATTTACGGGGGCTAGCTTCCATCCTTCTTCCTCTCACAGCATGCATGCTTGGATCTTGAAATTAAAGTGGAGGAGGTTGGCATGGCAGATTGATGGAATACTAGTAGCTTTAATCCTCATGGAGCACCCTTTGTTTGTCACTTCTTTCAAGCAATATTGTTTTTGTCACTTCTTTCAAGCATATTGTTTGGTTGGAGATTGGGGCAAGGCCTAGCAGTTTTTTTGTTTTTGTTTTAATTTTTTTCATATATTCTGTTTTCACGCTATTTAATTATTTTGATTACTTGTATTTTATAATTCTGATTTGGGGAGTAGGTATTTTTTTATATTTTGGAAAACCATATTCCTATTATGCATTTACAGCTGGAGTTTGAGGCTTTTATAATAGTTATGTATGTTGAACTATTCAACGTACTCCTTGAATGAATTAACATTGTTCTCGTCCATTGCATGTGTAACACCCCAATCCGGTTTACTCTCAACCCGGACCAGAACTGTTACAAAGGATCGAACTACTCGTAAACCGATTAAGTTGGCTGGCCCAAAACCTAAACGGCTACGATATAACCCTCTCGACGTCTCAAGATGGAGCACGCCGCAAATGCGCAAACAATATATGAATGAAATGCAAAACCCTAACAGGATACTACGTGAATGTCATGATAATCATCGCACACCAAAATAATTAAAACAGCAATAAAATTCATAAAACCCGGAATAAAACGGACAGAGCCTCCCCTAAAAGTGCAATATGGGGATAACCTGTTTAAAATACGACACAATAATATATATATATAAAACAACAATTTATATCACGCTAGACTTCAAATCAACTACACATATCGTAATTGGCATCTAGCCCACATGCAATTCATGTTCATCGTGTTTTTGTCCATTTCAACTTAACATAGCTGATCATCCTGAGCATTGGAACTTTTCCAAAACATTTCTAAGAAAATTCATACATTTCTAAACAAGATCTACAAGTCTCACAAACACATGCGTAAATACTAATATGTAAATCTACTACAAAAGCCAATCACATCACATCTTACGCAAAAGTCGGCGCGGCACCAGGTATGTGTGTGCAATGCAAGCGCTACTCCTTCGTCGAGGCCGGCATACACCAATCATTATCCTCACCTACATATAGTAGAAAAAAGTCAGCAACGGGTGTCACTGGTCCGGAAATAACTAATATCAAACTGGAACATGAGAGCAAACTCTCATGGAAAGCAAACCATCATATATATCTTCCTCAAGAACTCTCATAAGGGCAACTATAAAGGAGCCGTCGAGCAGCTGACTCAACAGCATCCCCATCTAGCTGGTACTGTGCCGCTCACGACACTTCTTTTCAGTACTTCACGTAAAACTTTTATCCTAAGCCCTCTCCGAACCTCCATATTACTCCTGGCCTTGAGCACGTAGGCCGAGCACTCTCAGGCAGTCGCCTTTAGTACCCTTTGAACCACAAGTCCGGACATGCGCTGTACTAAACAGTACCCGTAAACCTCCACGTCCACCGGGTGTGAGGAACTCAAACGCGGAGTTGTCAGGATCCCTCGGGAATGGAACAGTCCGCTGGCACTAATCCAGAGCCCGCTTTGACTGGCACGGCATCCGCTCATGGTACGTGCAGTCGACTCATCTTCTCTTGTCTCACTGAAAACTCGATAAAACTATTTATAGGGCTGGGTCGGGATTTATTATAATAGGCCCGAAGGCAACTTGAGGTGGATCTTATTTTCGAAAACAAACTCGAGGGATCTCATCCTCGAGGGTTATTAATTCCGAAAAACATCGACCAGGTGACCCGTGTTAGGTGGGGTCCAATAAATCATCCACCTGACACGTCCTACGATCAATAAATCAAATCAGCGATAGAATGAAGCGATAAAACCTGAGAAGCGTGTCCTAACGGACCTGTCAGAAGCTCCAAGCGCAGTCTCGTGCCTAGACGGCGAGCTCCTGCAACGTACCTACATGAACATAACTATTTACTAACGCCCATACATATATGATGCACACCTATGTAACTAATATATCCACATGCATACAATCATCTAATCAAACATGACAATTATTTCGACAATTTCCCTACATCTCTAATTGTCAAGCAAGTTAATAATTTTATCATTTCATATGTTACTTATTACCTAGCACTTTTAATTCCAATTTCAAAGCATACCTATTCTAATTAGGTGACAATGGTTTAATCAATTTAATCTGTTTAACTTAATGTTAGCATACAAAACCTAATTCATACATATTCATAAATTAACTAGTTAACAAGCATTTAATTAACTATTCAATGGTTTACTAACAATTACATAATGTTAGCATGCAAAAACCTAATTCATACATATTCATAAATTAACTAGTCAACAAGCATTTAATTAACTATTCAATGGTTTGCTAACAATTTCATTACTAAGCATTCACATCATACAACACAATTCACACTAATCATCACATGTTTATCATAATCACGATTAATTAAACTAAAATCATGAAATTAATTCAATTAATTCTAATATGCTACCATGACCACAACATGTATGTAATAATTCAAAACGGGAAGAACCACCTCGCGATCGGCGCTGAAATCGGTGCCGACGGACGAAGGCGGCGATTTTCCGGCGACTATGCCGGCGGTTTCCTGCAGCTCCGGTGGTTTTCCGGTGACTGCTCCGGCGAGGCAATCGGAGGTAGGGGTTAGCACCGCCTCGGTGAGCTGAACCCAATGGTGGTGACGACGAAGGCAGCCGCGGCGGCGATGGCCACCAACGGCGGCGTCGAGTGCGGTCGGGGCGGTCGGCCGCTCCGATCAGACCCACGGCCGACCCTCGACGGCGGCTCTAAGCAGAGGGGAAAGGTAGGGGAGGTCGAGGGAGGAACTCCGACGTCACGGCGGCGGCGGTCCGGCGCAGACGGCGGCGGAATCGCGTCGGGATCGGCGGGAAATCGAGGGCGATTTCCGGCGTTGCGACGGCCGGACAGTGGCCGGGCGTGGTCAAGGCGGCGAGGCGACGGCACAGCCGGGCTGGGCGGCGTCCACCGGCGGCGGTCCGGCGTCGGTGGCGGCGGCAAAATCCGAAGGGAGGCGGCGGTGGTGAAACACGGGATGGGTTTGGGGAGGAAGATGGGTGTATAGGGCGATGGCAAGGTTGTAAATAAAACTTGACTCGACACGGGCTCGAGTCAAGAATGATAACGGACTCGGAATAAATTCTAGAAAAATCTAGAAAAATTGGGAAAAATCCCATAAAATCAAAAAAAATATCACAACATCTAAATGACATGTCGTATAACTAATAACCCACCCGAATACCATTTAACGCGTCCTAATGCGTTATTCGGCCTAAACTAATTCTACGGTCACAACAAAAAAATAAAAAATAAAAAATAAAATAAAAATCAACTGTATACTCTCATATCTACTGATAACTCAGTCTGCTGATGCGTATCTGACGCTATCATCGATACTTGGGTATACATAAACCCTCATAGCACGTGCGCACGGTCGGCCTCGGCCCCGCACACGTGTTCTGAAAGCTGAACCGACTCAAACTACGGTCAAACCGACCGGCTAACAATTATAAAACCCTGACTCGAGTCGTGGGTTTTACAGCATGTACTTTGCCTTGCTTCTTTTTGTTCATGCGAATGGGTGATTCACTCATCTCGTTGACACTCATCTTTTTGTGTTCTTTTGATTCTTAGATACAGACTTTGCATGTTTAATATTAGTTTACCAACAATAATTCCTGTTGGTTGCCACTAAGTCTAGTTAAATGGGTGGTCCTCATTGTCTTAGTATTACATAATTAATAATAAAATATCAAATGAACACAATGGACCTTTCTGTGCATATAATAAGACCCCCTATTATTGGTAGCTAGCAATCCTTTGTCGCACTTTAAATGCTTCCTTAGGAGGGCTGCATGGGAGGAAGTTTCTCTTTTCCTTAGTAATTTTTGCATGTTCTTATCCATAATTTTAAAAAACATTTGGCTCTAAAATTTTTTGAGTTGACTCGGCTTTATGACTCGTCGGATCAAACTTTATAAATAACTTCGTACTGACTAATTTAGTTATTGACCTTTCGAACCATGTCATAAAAAATTATCCGAATAAGTTATTTTTCTTTTAAATTAACTAAATTTATAAATCATGTAATTATTAATTAATTTCAAGTGTCAAAAGAACAATATAAACTAATTAAATATAAATTTGTATTTACCATAATTATAAATTTAATATAAATAATTTCGAGTTTGCTTAGATTAGTCGACTCCAAGTTAATTCTACTTCATGACATGCCAAATCAAATCCGAATTTTGAGTTTTTAAACTATATTCTTATCTAGAACACATGTTTTATCATGTTTCCTCAGCAAAACCGTGAAAGCTCTTCACTCACATCTGGGCGTGTCTAGCCATCAGAGGATTGAAAGCAAAATAAACTATATATCAATAATTTCGTGATTTTTAACAATATAAATGTTGTCGAACTTCTCGCAATTTATTCAAAAAAATGGACAAAACCATGTTGGTAGCCATGTTGGTACTGAAATTTCCTCCCGTCCGAGGAGAGGAAAGTTTGTTCCCCTTGCATTCTCGAGTATATAATCCGATATTAATTAGAATCTTGCCTATCGGCATTCTTCGTTGTGGAAACCCATGATTTATACCCGGTGTCTTTACATTTCTTATTTTCTCTTATAAACTGCTTGGGAAAAGTTTTACACGTAGTTAATATACGAGTACAGATACAATGTTATCTATAATAATACAAAATCCATGAGCATTTAGATCATTGTGTAAATGTTGATATATAGGTACAATTCGTTTGTGAACACTTTGTCAATACATCCTCGTCCTAGTCCAAAATATTCACACTTGGGGTAGCTTATATATTGATGACCAGGTACCCGGCGGGCGTCTCCAAGTCCTTGCTCGCATCATATGCATCACCTTTCCGCTCTTTTTTCACCACTTTAATCATTTGTTCAAATCTTTATGTTTTCAATCACCTAACAAATCGAGCTAATTATCATGTCCATATAGAATAAATCACTAATAAGATCGTAGCTTCCTGACAACTAGAGATGATTTTCTTTAATCATGAAGGAATAACAATATCATCGATACTATATATATAGAGAGAGAATAAGATCTCATTCATCTTAGAAATGATATATGTGAGGTTAGTTCTAGAGTCACTAAAAATATACTTCTATTTACGGTTGATGAAGGTTAGATCTTTCAGCTTCACGGTTGAAAATCAAAAGAATATTTAATATGTAAGGTTAATTTTTCCTTTACACTGGATTTTTTTTTACAGTTTTTAAAAATAATATTGTGGGCAGCATTTTTCATCCATAAAAAATAATTAATTTGTATTTTTCGATTATATTGGCAAAACAAACATTAAATTGTTTTTTTTCACTTGTCCTGAAACCTTGGTGACTAGAAAGGACGGTATTGATCATCAATCTTCTACCCTCTAGCTAGCCTCCTTGATCTTTGCGTGATGCACGACTTTATATTAAAATATAGATAGATTCTAATTTTATGAATATATTTTTATTTTTATTTTATTAAATAATGAGATAGGTTAGAGATAGATTTAATCCCATGATAATTACATGATATTTTAAAGATAGATTCTAATTTTAAAAATAAATTCTTATTTTTATTTCGTTAAAAATAATAAGGTAGATGATAATTACATGATACCTTAAAGATATGTTTTAATTTTAATCATATAATTTGACTATAATTTTCTTTATTTTTATTTTTGTTATATTTTGATTGGTTGATTCCCTTACTTTTAATCACAGACCAAATTTGAATTCCATTTTAATTAATAAGAGTTGATTAGTAACATCATCATACAATATATCTAGCGGATATCTCATAAATGATAATAGTTTTCAAATAAATAATAATATACAAAATAACTTTTAAACATGTGATATAAATTAATTATCCTAAGTCATCACTTCAAACCAATTAGCTTAAGTTCAATGTATATAAATGCATCCTTAACATTATACTGGATTTTAGTAAGTAGATTTTTGGTATAAAATTAATTTAGAGGATTTCACAATCTACCTACATTATAAAATTTTGTCATTGAAATTCTTTTACTTAGACTATGAGTCAAAACTAATCAAACCACAACCTAATGTGGTCTCGATTATGCTTTGATGTCATTTGTAGCAATTGTAACTATCCAAGAGCAAATTGACAGGCTAAGTGATTCTTTCAACGTAGTTAATTTAAGATGAAAATTAATCAATACATCATTATAGTATACCAAATCTTACCATGTATTAAATACATGATGATTAATTTAATAAATTTAACAAAATATCATTATAAAAGCTACTAGCTATATAATGAACACTCTAACTACCGTTTCAACGAACATATTTCCCATGTTTCTCCCCACGTCTAAACAAAACCACCTAGCTAGCCCTGTAAAAGCAATTTTTCATTAGTGATAAACAACTAAGTCATATATTTGACATCAATCATGAAATTAAGTCCATAAATTTTAGGTTACATTATTTGATCAATATTATACAATTATCAAATGGCACCAGCTGAACATATGCCAAACCCCTTCTTATATAGAATGGCATCCCTAATTTGATTATATTATATATGTCATGTACAACAACACACTTGGTACCACAAATTTAGGGTTGCAAATGGTGATCTGATTTACCGTTTCATCAGCTGTTTTAAATTAGAATAAAATAAAATGGTGATTCAATTGAACCGATCAACTTTAAATTAATATAAATGCTAATGACAGGAATCAAATATTTTATAATTATTTTATATGTAATTATAAATCTCATTTCTACTTCAACATTAATTTTGAAAATTTTAATTCTCAAAGTAGCAATATGATGTATTTATTTAATTTAGATTATTTATTTACTAATTTTATAGTTTTTAATACTAGATTAACATAGTTTGAAATATGGTTGGAACATTTGTATTTTGTGAATGAGAAAATATTTTAGATATAATTTAATTTTTAACCAACTTAATAAAGTTGGGTTTATGATATATAATTGTTAACTAATTTAACTGCATTTTAACAATTTAACTGACAATAATGATAGAACCTTAAAAACTTGGTTAATAGCTTAGTTATGCTAAAATATTTTAAAATGGTAAATAGTTTTGGTAATGCAATCGACCAAACCGTAATCGAGTTATTTATAGCCCTAGCTGCAAGTACCAATTAGATGAGATAATTAATTTGTTTTATGATTATTACATCCCTAGTTAAAACCTCAAGTTAGTGACTTAAAGATACATCTTATTCATAAATGTTTTACACTTGGCACATCAACATTCCAATATCTTTTTTAATCACTCAATTATTGTAAATTGCATAAATAAATATCATAAATAATCAAGGTAAAGTTGAGAAACGCCTGAAAATGAACATGAGGCCAACATAATGATATTCAAATCTTGTTTTTTATATGTAATAAAAAAGGAGGTACTATGTGAATCCCTACAGCTTAACTGTTGGCAATTAATTCTCAGGTATTAATTCTTAACAATAAATAGAACCGGGCTGTTCTATGTTACATATGGGCTTAAGTCTATAAGTAATTGTAAAAACGGCCCAAAGATTCATCTATGGCAAAGAAGGCTCACTATACAAAGACGTTCATTTCAAGGTCCGTAATGGCTCATCTTGAACTATCTCAAACCAACTTAAGAAATTTAAGTTTTGGAAATATTAAGAAGTTGATTTCTTTTCTTAAAGATTACATACTTTTTTGTTTTTATTTTTATGTATATATCAAACATGTAGGTAGTTTTATTTTTAGATTTTACGTATTACATGAAATTTTTTTCTAAAGCAGTGTGACATGAATAATATTGATTTCATTGTACCAAATAATTAGGTTACAATTGGACTGCCAGGAAATTTTCTTTGCGTGTATACTATTATTCAAAAATTAAATTCCTAGTAAACTAAAATACAGTGACGGCTAACAAGTGTTGAGTTGATGCACGTTTGAGGTAATTCCGAGTGAAGCCCATCCTAAGAATGACATGAATCATGTCATGCTTAGGATGGGCTTCACTGCAGAATTGCCTCAAACATGTAGGCTTGAGCATGGTTTGGTTATCTGACTGAACCAACCGAACCAAGCTCTATTCAGTAATCGGTTCGGGTCTAATTTTGTTTTCGGTTTTATTTCAGGTCAACTGAAATACTCTTATTTGGTTATGGTTTATTTGGTTCAGAATCTGTTTCCGAACCAAGTACCTGAAATTTAAATACCCCCACCGCCTTCCGCGTTGGCCATCCTACGGTAGCTAGGACTACTCCGGCAGGACTAGTCCACCGCCCCATGAACGTCGTCAAGCCCCACCCCGCCATGCCCATCACCACCCTGGATCTGTAAATATCTCATCTTTCTATTGCCCAACATCAAGAATTGTCGGGCGAATTTTGCTTGTTTGGGTGTTTAGGTTGTTGGATCTAGTTTTGATTTTGAGTGGTGGTGTTTGTGGATGTTGCTTGTTTTAATTTGGTTTAGTTGTTGCTGTTATTAGAGTTCTTGCTAATTTGTGTGATTGATGGCATCCTTTGTTACAAAATAGAATGTTTTTGTCGATGAATTTTTTCTTATAGTGTTGTTGTGATTGATGGCATCCACTTTTGGCCGCAAATCTGTTCCTCCTCTTTGCCGGCATTTTCCTTTTGGAGGCCTGTTGTGTTTTCCTTTGAATGGGCACTAGCCATTTTATCCATGCATGGAATGGGGAAAATCTTAAATTATTGGCTTCGCATACTCGGATTGAACAGGGGTGGTGGGGAGTGAGGGTGTCCACTAAAGAAGAGAGACAAGCAGCGAGTCACACCCTACCTTTTGACAGACTTTCGGAAAAGACCAATACCCTAATCACACTTGGCATATTGCTTCTTCCAATTATACACAGCTATCCTCCATAGGAACTTGTCAAGCTATTTTAAAATGAACTTGTCCATCTTTTGGGTTGCTTCTATTTTGATTGTTTGGATTGCCTCTTCTTATGTTGTTGTTGTATGCTTGGGTTATAATAAGAACTTATATTCTGTGTATTGATGAGTTGTGCAATCCCTGATATTTGTAGCTCTCATTTGGTGGCTATTTAGGTTTTTTCAATTTCCTACTTGATTGTTTTGATATATGCATTATTAGCTAAATGGAAGAACATTAGAACCTATTTTATTATCTTGTATAAACATTTATTTTCAAATTATTTATCTTGTAAATTTTAATGTTATTTAATGTTTAAAATTGATTGATATAGGCTTAATTTCTTTTGTTAGATGTCAAATGAATTAGATTATCATACCCAAGATGATTCAATGGAGCATGACCAAGTTGCTTCAACAAGAAGTTGTACCAACAAAGAAGAAGTTTATGAAGCCAAAATCAAAAGTTTGGAGATATTTTACAAAGATTCAAGATCAAACTGGTGGAAGCGACAGAAGTAGATACAATTACTATTTTAAAGAGTATGTCTATAATTCTAGAAATGGCACTTCTTCACTTACAAGTCACTTATCTTCTTGCCCTAAGAAGCCATCTGATTCAACCCAAGTAGATCCTCATTTAGGAAGTGGAGGTAATGAAGGAAATGTGGTAATTTGCAAAGCAAATCATTCTTCTATTAGAAAGGCGATCATTGATATGATCATTTTAGATGAATTGCCATTTAGATTTGTGGAAAGTGAGAGTTTTCAACATTTCAGGCATATCATGTGTCCTGGATTTCCCATTCCTTCTAGGTTTACAGCAATAAGAGATTGCCTTGATCGTTCTGTTGATGTGTTAGGCGAATTTAAAACTTATTTCAAAGTAACAGGTCAAAGAATCTCTATCACTACGAACACATGGACATCAAACTAGAATCTAAACTATATGTGTCTCACTGCTCATTTTATTGATCGTGATTGGAAGTTAAATAAAAAGATATTGAACTTTTTGTCCAATTCTCAGTCATAAAGGAAAGGCTTGTGGAAAAGAAGTTGAAAGATGTTTATGAGACTGGGATATTGAGAAAGTATTTACTTTAACAGTGGACAATGCTACCTCTAATGACAATGTTGTGATATATTTGAAAAAGAAGTTAGGCAACAATAGTTCTCTTTTTGTAAAGGGAGAATTATTTCATATGAGGTGTGGTGCACATATCATAAATTTGATTGTTAAAGAAGGTTTGAAAGATATAGACATATCCATTTCTCATGTTCGAGAAGTAATTAAGTATGTAAAGGCATCTTCAGCTCGTTACAAGAAATTTGAGGAGTGTGCAAAATTTGAGATCAAAAGTAAAAGAATTTTGTGTTTGGATGTGAGTACGAGGTGGAATTCCACTTATTTAATGTTAGATATTGCTCAACCTTTTGAAAGAGCATTTGAAAGATATGCAGATCAGGATGATGGTTTTGCAAGTGACTTGACAGAGCCAGGGGCTAGTGGTGTGCCTATAAGGGATAATTGGAACAATTGCATACATATGGTAAAGTTTTTAAAATGTTTTTATGATCTTACTGTTAGGATATCAGGCACATCATATGCTACATCTAATATATTCTTAATCAAGTAAATCAGGTTTATATGATTTTGAAGAAGTGGAAAGTAAGTCCTCATGTCTCCTTATGTGCCATGGCAATGTGAATGATGAATAAGTTTACAAAATATTGGGGTGATGTGAACAACTAGAACTTATTAATGTTTATAGCTATTGTATTTAATCCTCACTACATGTTTAATTACCTTTGGTTTTGTCTCAAAGAAATGTATGAGGTTCCTTTGGGTGATAAATTAGCTGGATCAACCAAGAATATTCTTGTTCATCTTTATGAAGGGGATACTTCAACCTTCGAGTACTTTGCAACAAGTTGTCAAAAGTCCAAGTGCTAAAGAGGATGATCACATACTGGAATCATTATATAAAAGGCATAAATTTCGAACAGGGAGTAGCAGTAGCAAACATGAATTGGAAAAATATCTAGATGAAGATCCTGAAGATGTGGTAGAAAATTTCAACATATTGCTATGGTGGAAGGTAAATAGTCATCGATTTCCTATTCTATCCCATGTGGCACATGACATACTAGTTGTACCAGTCACGACAGTAGCTTCAAAGTCGGCTTTTAGTATTGGAGGACGTTTGTTAGATCCTTATGGGAGTTTTTAACTCCTAACATGGTGGAGGCTCTAATATGTGTTGAAGATTAGATTCGATATGGAATAGTTCCATTTGAAATCATAGGAGATCCAAACAATCTAAACACATTAGAAACTGGTATTATTTTTTTACTTTGCTTATTAGATAAATATGGTTGTTGATTATTTATTTTCTCTCTTTTTTATTCCATATAGAGCTTGTAATATTAATTACGGGGGACACAGTACCAAGCGTTTAATCTTTCCAGTTTCCCAATGGAACTTTATGCTATAACAATATCAAACAAAATGATCCAACTGCTAAAACAACATAATTGTACAATCTTCAAGATGGTATTCTCCTTATTCATAAGATTCTTATCTTTGGCAATAAAAGGGAAATTATCAAAGGTGTTGATGGAATCAAGAAATTAGTTTGGTGTTATTTATTGCATTCTAACTGTTTCAGGGGTTTTAGGAGTGCCATATTTGATTTGTGGTAGTCCAATGTTCATCTGTCTGCAGGGGTTTTAGGAATTCAGAACAAGAGACTTTTATATTTTTGTTAGTGCAATTTAGTTGGTGCACTTGACCCATCATTTTTTCATGTTCATTTGTCTGATCTCAACAAGTTAATTTTTTTTTGTGGAGCAGAATTTGCAGGAAGTAGTAGCAAAAATCAACATTTATGAGGGAACTTGGGTTCTATAATTCTCAGGTATCTTTCTGCTAATTTCAGGTTATATTAAATTATTAA
Source organism: Piper betle (assembly GCA_033002965.1). Lineage (NCBI taxonomy): Eukaryota > Viridiplantae > Streptophyta > Magnoliopsida > Piperales > Piperaceae > Piper > Piper betle. The sequence continues at coordinate 30,388 of JAURVB010013082.1, forward strand.
ATTTGTGCCATTAGAATTGAATGATCTAGGTTCAGGAAGTTTCAAATTCACGAGGAGGAAATTGAAGTTGTACAATCACTTCATGGAGTATGGTATGCTAGTTGTGTCGAAGAGAATGTACTTTTACTTTGACAAAGGAATATGTTTCTTTAGATGCTAAGAAAATTGGACTGTATGCTTGAGTCTTAAATTGGCCTCTTATGGATAAGGCATACTTTTGGGTTTGTTGTGTTCTTCATACGAGCTATTTTGCATTAATAGATTAGCTTATAAACAGGCATTCCACAAACCTACAACCCTCAAAAGATTTTATAAATAATTCACTACAATATGTAACATAATTTTAAATATTATATTTACCGGATTTATAGCGATTATAAAACTAATTCGATATCTTATCTTTTTTTAAAAAGTTTGAACATTTTATATGAGCATCATAAAATTAATAATAATTCCTTCAAAAATATTCACCATTATTTCGAGCAAAAAAATAATTTATGAAATCTTCAATTATCTTGAGCAAAAATATATGGGTTGATAATAAAAATATTAATGAGTCAGTTTTAAATTCAATTATATGGTAATAATGTTGTTGAAATAAAGAAAAAAATATGGCTGGTTATTATATCGGGTTATTCGGTCAAAATTCAGTTAAAACCAAACCAAACCGAACTAATTTGGTTTGGTTGGTTAAGTTATATGTTACATTTCGGTTCTTATTTGGTTAACCAAATAATCCCATTTCTATTTGGTTGGTTTACGGTTAGGTTTGGTTTCACCCAAACCAACCGATTGCTCAGGCCTAGACATGATCATCATGCAATTTCAGAAAAAATTATAAGAAAAAAGAATAAAAGAATTTTTTAGAAAAAAAAAGGAAGAATGGCATGAACATTGACCTGACCTTCAAGCACCCCACTTACATATATTTTTAAAGTATTTTGTTGATTTCAGTTCGAATAATTTTTAGTCCAAAGTAATTATCATGCCAAAGACAATATATATCTATAAAACCAAGTCTAATTAGCATTTTATAGACGCCCCCACTCCTCTATATATAATTAAATTTTAGTTTCTAAGGAGAAACCTAAGTGGGCTAAAATCGAAATACCTAAATAGTTCAGGATGCAAGCGATTAACTCTAACAAATTTCTATGTGTATCAATAGTTTTAGAACTTATTTTTTATTCTAAAAATTCTTTAAGTCAACTCTAGTATGTAATTTTCCAAGTCAAACTACTAATAGATTTTGTGATTTTTAATTCCTCGAGTCACATAACTAAAAGTTATTAAAGCATATTATTTTTTACTAAAGTCAATAATAATAAAATTAATTCTAAAAATATAAAATAAAATATAACCAATAAATAGTCTAATGACGTATTTTAAAATGATGTGGGGGAGATCAATAACCGATTTTGATCTATTAAAGTGAACCGATTCTTGTCCAAGTTTTAATGAATCAATCCAATTTAATGGCTCCCTTCCAATATGATTAAACTTCTAATTCTAATTTTTGCATCTATATGTAAACTTACGTAATGACCGTTAATTTTTCATCTAGTGGTTCAAATTATAGAGTTATGAACAAGTAGTTATATATAGTTCTATCAATAATACCCGTTGTAAACTATTAGATAAAAAATTAATAGTCAAGATTTAAAATTCACACTTTAATATGAGTTCATACCCTATAATTTCCGTGTATATATATGTGGCTAAAGCAACTCAATGCATCACTTCTTTATCGGCAACTAACATTAGTAAATTGGCTGGACCAACGAATAGGGTACGACATGTAAAAATTATGAAGCACTTGATTATCTGAAACTCAAATTAATTAGCTGCTAACCAGCTACTCGACCAATCTAATTATGAAAATTATGAAATCCTCATTTTGTATTGGTGTACTTAGTGGGTGACACTCTCATTGGGTGGCGCCTCTGTAAATCAAAGAAATAATGACCTTTTAATGAACCTTTACAGTTGACCCATGCAAAAAATCTCAACCACCTTTTGTGTGTGTATATATATATAGAGAGAGAATGGTTTTCCTGCAACAGGTATAGAAAGCGTTTTCTACACCTGTTGCATCTGGGCCGCTGAATTTCGATCCAGCGGCCCAGATTCACCTTCCCAAACTCCATGCCATCAGCCCGTCCGTTTGCCCGTTTGTCACGTCCGACTGCCCGATCGCCCGCCGTCCACCCGTCCGATCAGCTCCCTTGCCGCCACCCGCCGCCGCGGCCCCCCGCCACCGCCCTCCATCGCGGCCCCCCCCCGGTCGCCCCAAGCCATCGCAGCTCCCCGCCACCGCCCTCCGTCGTGGCCGCCGCCCTGGGTCGCCCCAACCCCGTCCCCATCCGCCCCAAGCCGGCCGGACGAGGTCGTCGAAGGGGCAGAGGGCGGATGGGCAACCTCGCCCAGCCCAAGCCGCCTCGCCCCCCCCGCCCGACGGCTCCCTCACGGCCTCCCGCCAGGCGGCTTGGGGCGGGAGGGGCGGCCGTGACGGACGGCGGTGGCGGGGGCTGAGGTGAGGTCGTCGAACGGGGCGGCGGGTGAGGGGCTGCGGCGGCGGGTGGCAGCGAGGGAGCTGGTTCGGCGATCGGGTGGCGGGTGGACGGGCGAGCGGTCGGGCGGTTCGGACGCAGGCAAGCGGCAAGTGGGCGGGCTGGTGGCATGAGGTTTGGGAGGGTGAATCTGGGCCGCTGGATCAAAATCTAGCGGACCAGATGCAACAGTTGCAGAAAACGCTTTCTGCAACTGTTGCAGGAAAACTTTTTCATATATATATAGATATATATATATATATATAGAGTAGGAAAGATAGGCGTCCATATGTACTGTTAATATTAGAAATAACATTGAACAATATGATATATTATAATATTAAATATATTAAAAATAGTTTATAAATTTAAAGATAACTTGATTTTTTATTTTATTATATTTTAATTGGTTGAATCTCCCGCTTTTTGTCCGAGAGGAACTTTTACTTCTACTTTTATTAATAAAAGCAGATTGGATGGAATATTAATAAATTGATAATATTTTGTGGGGATAAAATTGATGATTTTAGTAATTTTTATAGTAGTTCTAGAAAATTTGAATTAGTTTTTTTATTGTTTTCAGTGAAATAACTACCTCAAATCTTTAAAATTATCAATAACCTATCTTCCAAATATCGTTAGCCATGTAGTCACCCGATAATACTACAATACTTTAAAAGTTGAAACACTCATATTCAAGTAGGTAATATTATGGAGTAGAGTCAACTTGAAGTCAACTATAAGTCAACTTGAAGTTATTTATATAATTTTTTAGTCTAGTAAACTAAAGATTTTATGAAATTAATATATATTGTTCTCTTTAACACTTAAAGTTAACAAATATATAAATTTTATTACTTTAAAATATTGATTTAATTAATTAAAATAAAATAAAGTTTTAACATATTCGTACTTGACTAGAAAAATCAATTACAAAATTTTTGTGGGAATCAAAGTTTCATTTAGAAAATTAAATATTAGAGTCAACTCAAAGACGCCTATTTTAACTTAATTTCTTCTCTAACACGGCAGATTAATGGTGTGAGAAAACATCGGTGGTGAAAAGCAAACTCTCTTCTTGTCCTAGGATGATAACCCTTTATTTCAATCTAGAACAAGAATCACATGAAACAGATTCCCTTTCGGCTCCCATCCAAAACACATGTGAAGAAAAACAAATGGTAAAGATGTGAATCAAAATTAGTGTGTATAATCTTCTTCTCTTTTTTAAACTTTGACCACTCTTGAAGCACCACAATTCTTATATATCAACCACCTTCAATGGAAGTTTCTCAAGTTCACAGCTCGTATTAGTGTATAACAGGTTTCAATCACTTTCTCTCTCACAAGGCATTGAATCAAGGATACAATAGAGTTTGTAAGAAGTGTTGAATGTTGATTCATTTAATAAAAGATGATTTATATTATTGTTCATAACATCTTTATGTTTGACGGACGAACTGTTAGGTGATGCATATTTGTAACCGTCTATTTAAATAAAGTAAGAAATCGTCATCTTTATATCTTTCGCAATTTTCACCACCTGATTAAGTACTCCGTCTCTTGGGTGATTGAAGATAATAGCAGAAGATAAAGAGTTTTTCTATGTTTTAAATTAAGGAATCTGATATGTTTTAATTAATTTTTATGTTTAATATTTTGGCATAAGTTAAAGTTTTCTCCTAGCAATTGGAATTAGAGTGGTACATTGGTGATATTTTCTTTTGTAAAAATTTTCTTCCAGTGAATTTTTCTCTTATCTAAAAAAGTTTCTCATCGGTGAATGTTTGTTGATTTATTGTTATCATGGTTGTGCATGCTTTGCAACGATAGTTATAATCTCACATTATCGTTCATCATTATATAAGTCATGATAAATCATAGATGAATCAAAATTTTTTGTTTTATTGCCAACTTTCTGGATAGTGAAAAAATTGGTGAATATTGTGTTCTGAGTTAATTATTGTTTCAATTTTTGTTAACGTTAGCTTCGCCTATGTCTAGTAGTAATGAGAAGTTTGGTCAAAATCCTTCTCTTCCATTGCTAATGCTAGTCGGAGTGAGACATTAATTTACTGCCGGCCAACAAAGCCAAGTAAAAAGAATGACAACGCACCTTTTGCAGTTATGCCTTATTAAGGGTTTTACATTACATTAATATCATTAATGGTATATTGTCTTTAAAGCCCAATGAAGGTCATATTGCTGAAAATTTAATAAAGGGTTGAATATATTTTAAAGATCTAATAAGGAGTTTCTGGGTTACATTCTCCAACTATGGGTTATTCTCATCGGATATTATGTTATGGATAATAAATTGTTTTATGTAGGCTTTATTCATTTAATTGGACTAACTAAAACAATTTATATCTTAAAGTTTAATTAAGTTATATTAGCCATGTGATGTAGTCCAAAATTAATAAAATGGGCATGTACATCAATTATTATTATATGTAATATAATATGTTCATTATAAGTTAATAACCCATTTAGATATCTCTTATATATTTTAGTTTATACCCATGTTATTAAATATTTTCACATGAAATATTAGCCAATTAAATTTTAATACAAACAAATTATGGGTAAAGTACTATTATTTTGGACTATTAAGTGTTACATGATTTATTATGATGTTTTCCCAGTTAATCTAATGAGTTAATAATAATGCTTTCGCTTGATGTTTTATTTTAATATTATTATGCACATTAGTGATTATGATAGTTATGTTTGTTAGTCACCAAAGTTGCTGACCATGCACGATTATATTTTATTGTACATAATAAGTCATTTATCTATTTATTAAAAATATTTTATAAATAAATTGAAATATACTAATCAATTGGACATAAGAATTGCCCAAAGTTTGTTTGCATATCCAAAGATAATAAATATACTTGTTTTGAAATTTTGTAATTATCCAATAATTGATATTATATGGCATCATGATTGTTTGTTTATGTAATATTATGGTTTCACCTAAAAGTGACTATAGTACGCATGATGATGATTATTGTTTGAATCTATATTCATGATTTTAATTTTGAGCAGATTTTGTGTGCATTCCTTATATATTTATGGTGAAGAGCTCCACATCAATTCCTCAGTCTGTTATGATGTTTAATGGTATGAATTCCTCTAAATGGAAAGAAGAAATTTAGTATCATTTAGGGGTACAAAATTTTGACCAATGCCTTTTGAAAGATAAGCCTCCTGCACTTGATACTAGTAGTGGAGAAGAAAAGTCAGCCCATCAAGCTTGGGAAAGAGCTAACAAACTGACCCCAATATTTATGAGAATGATTATTCTTGCCAACATAAAGTCGATCCTTCCAAAAATTCATGATGCTAAAGAATTTCTAACTTATCTGGAAGATCGTTCTGTAAAATCGAAAAAGTCACTTGCTAGGGCGCTTATGACTAAGTTGATATTTGCTAAGTATGATGGATCATGTAGCATGCAAGGCCATGCCCTAGAAATTTTTCCTTGTTTACATCTCATTAAGTTCACTGCTTCAAGAGTATAGTCTATTTCAAATCAATTACAATACTATTAATGACAAGTGAACTTTTGATGAAATGACCAGCAAGTTAGTGCAAGAATAGGCACATTTGACGCAACATGGAATCCATACTATAAATGTCATGACTCAAGAAGCTGGAAAAAATAAGAAGAAAGAAAGACAACTAAGAAGAACATCAAGAAATCGTCTTTCAAGTCAAGCGAGTCAAAGGATGAAAATATGGCTTCAAAGAAGGAACTTATAAAAGATAAATGTCATTTCTGTAATATACCTAGGCATTATCAAAAAGATTGTCTGAAACGTAAGGCATGGATCAAAAGAAATATAATGATACTACTTTTGTATGTTACGAATCAAATTTAATTGAAGTTCCTATTAATACATGGTGGATTTATTCTTGAACCACCACTGTAGGGATTTGTTACGATCTAGAATATAAATCCATGTAAGGACTTCGTGTATATAGGAAATTGGGTGAAAGCTCGAGTTGAAGGAATATGAATATATTGGCTCATTTTAGATAATGGACATCATTTAGATTTATTAAGAACACTTTTATACCTACAATTATGTGTAATTTAATATCGTTATTTGTATTAGATTTATCTGGATATTATTTTAAGTTTTGAAATAATTGTTTCAGCTTGTATAAGAGTAACTATTAGTAGGTTCTGGTACTTTTATTAATGGCTTGTATAAATTAAAACTTGATAGTTTATTTTCTAAATCTCTTTTTAAGATTCATCATATTGTTGGGATGGAATGTAACATGACGAATGAAAATTCTTCTTTCTTGTGGCATGAACATTTAGGTCATATATTAAAAAAAATGGATAGAAAGATTAGTGAGGAATGAGATCCTTTAGAATCAAAATTTTACTGATTTATCTTTGTGTGTGTAGGGATGTAAACAAGCCAAACCTATTCGCAAACATTTTACGTTCGCCTTGATTTGGGTTGAACTTGTGCTTGTTAATTTTGTGTTCGAAAAAATACTCGGCTTGAAATTGATAGCTCATTGAACAACGAATAGAACTTGAGCTAAAGAGTATTCGGCTCGGCTTGGCTGGAAACTCGAGTTCGATGTGTTCAAACTCGAAAAAATGCTCGGCTCAACTCGGCTCGTCAATACTATTGATGTTACATTGAACTTATATAGAGTTGGAAAGAAAATTTTGACTATATATATGTCGAGCATGAGCCAGGCACAAACATTCGCTTGGCTCGAGCTTGGCTCGAAAACATAGCGAGTCAAACACAAGCCAAGCCCAAGCACCATGAAGTTTGGAAGAGCTTGGCTCGACCTATAATACATCAAAGTTTGTCAAGCACTCAAATAAACTCAAACATACTTGCTAAAAATCACGTCGAATTCAAAAACATCCCTCCTCGGCTCGGCTTGGCTTGTTTACACCCCTATGTGTGTGGATTACATTAAAGGAAAACATACAAAACACAATAAGAAATAGGCCACAAGACATGGACACCTTATTGAAATAATACACATTAAGGTGTGTGGGCCGTTTGACATTCCTTCATTTAATGGTGAAAAATATTTTATAACATTTATTATGATATTTTACATCATCGATATATTTATCTGCTACATGAAAAGCCACAAGCAATGATTACCCTTGAGGTCTACATTAGCAAAGTTGTAAGGCAATTAGATAGAAAAGTAAAAATCATAAAGACTATCTACAATCTTCATTTCTTTGACGGAGGCTAAAGTCTACAATCTACATGAAAGTAAATTGGATTCTTGTACACCTAGTGGTTACTTTATTAGTTGCCCAAAAACATCAAGGATTTAAATTTTATTGTCTTGACTATAATCCTAGAATAATTGAGACCGGAAATGCAAAGTTCATTGAGAATGACAAAGTTAATGGGGAAAATAAATCACAAAATGTGATCATAGAGGAAGTACGAGTGGATATTCTTCTTGTAACTTTTCTATTAGGAACAACTCTTATAATTGTTCAACAAGCTGAGAATATTGGGCAATATGAAAGTGTTAAATAATATAATCATATTGTGAAGCCTTGAAATGAAGCTATACAAAATGAACCAATTATAGAAGAACCGCAAGAAATAGCATTAAGGAGATCTCAAAGAGTAAAAAGATTAGCTATTTTGAATGATTATGTGGTTTATCTACAAAAATCAAATTTTGGCATAGGAATTAATTAAGATTCAGTTACATTTTTAGAAGTCATGAATTGTGCTAATCCTAAAAAATGGAATGATACCATAAAAGAACTAAAATCAATGGAACGAAATAATGTCCAGGATCTTGTAGTATTTTCAGAAGGACCGAGTTGGATGTAAGTGGGTTTTTAAAACTAAATGCTACTCAAAAGGTAATATTTAACGAAATAAGGCCTCACTTATAGCCGAAAGATTTTGCTTATTTCTAAGAAAGATTCATTCATAATCATCATGACATTGGTGGTTCATTTTGATCTAGAGTTGCTCCAAATAGATGTCAAAACTACTTTTCTTAATTCTGACCTTGAAAAAGAAATTTATATGACTGTACCTAAAGGCTTACAAGCTGAAAGTGAGGAAATGTAGTGTGTAACTTAAAAGATCAATTTATGGATTTAAACAAACTTCCCAATAATGGTATCTTAAATTTAATGATACTATTACTTTCTTTGGATTTAAAGAAAACATTGTTGATCGATGTATATCTTAAGGTTAGTGGGTGCAAATTTATATTTCTGATTCTATATGTTGATGATATATTATTGGCCAGTAATGATCTTGATATATTGTATGAGACTAATGGATTTCTTTCTAAGAAATTTGAAATTCGAAATGATTCAGAGTATAAATAAATGAAAACTATCTTTTATGCCTCAATTGTGGGTAGCCTAATGTATGCTCAAACCTATACTGGACCAGACTTCAATTTTGTTGTTGGCATACTTGGTAAATATCAAAATAATCCTAGAAGGGATCATTGGAAAAGTGCCAAGAAAGTTTTAAGTACTTACAAGGAATGAAGGACTATGTGCTTGGGTACAAGAGATCTAAACAACTTGAAGTAATTAGATATTCAGATTCATACTTTGCATGATGTCTTGATAGAGCAATTCCATGGAAAAGTACTAAAGAGTTTATCATTGTCTCAAATAATGGAAGCTGAATTTGTGGCATGTTTTGAAGCCACAACTCAAGGTTTATAACACCGAAACTTTATTTCAAGACTTGGGATTGTCGACACTATTGCTAAGTAGCTAAAAATTTGTTGTGATAATTGTGCAGCAATTTTCTTTGCTAAAAAAACAAATATTCTAAAGGTGTTAATTATATGGAGCTTAAATATTTTGTTGTTAAAGAAAAAATTTATAAACAAAGAGTGTCAATAAACATATTAACACCTGGCTAATGGCTACCTATCCTAACTTAAAGACTAATGCCAAAGATATTGAGGAATATGTGAAAAAATGGGTCTTGGTGGTAGCAATTAATGTTTGATTCACATTATTTGTAAATAAAAATTCGTTGACATTCTAAGCTCATTTTTGTGTTTCCGATTTTGAATTCGTGTATTCATTTTGTGCACATGACTATCATTTGATGGTAGATAACAAGAATTAACCTTTTAATAGCCATTATAGCGGACATTATGAATTCTCAATTATTGATTTTGTTTGATATATTATTAATATTGTGGTACATGGATGAGAGTATGTCAAATTTCGATGCATGATCGCCATGACTCATATGAGTAATATATCTTACAAAGATATTTATGATTTTTCATAGAGATTAAAAATTATAAGAGCATTTAATGTTTATTAAATCATTATTAAGATCATCATCAAGATTATTAAAAATCTAAGCTTATTACAAGTGGGAGAATGTAGGATGTTGATCCATTTAAAAAATGATTTATATTATTGTTCACGAACTTCTATATATTTGATGGATGAATATTTATGTGATGGATCTTTGTAACCGTCTATTTAAATAAAGTGAGAAATTATCATCTCTCTATCTTCAAAAATTTCACCGTATGATCAAAGATTATCTCCTAGGTGATTGAAGAGAAGAGAATGAGAGAAATAGTTTCTATGTTTCTTAAATCATGGAATCTGGTATGTTTTAATTAATTTTTACGTATAATGTCTTGGCATGAATTAAAGTTTTCACAAGAAGACCTAGTTAGCCGATATTAGGATTCCTAGATTATCAACAAGTCCAATACATGGCCTGCTCCCTCATGGAATACTCATCCATTTAGACCTTCAGGCGGCTAAACTATGATCAAGAACGTGAAAGTTTTAGGATATCAGTAATAGTTGTTTGGACAAAGTGAAGATAAAACAACATTATTCACGGCAAAGCATTAATAAAGTGGACTGATCTAGGGAAGAAGGCCAGCAACTAGCCTTAGCAGTTTGAAAATATTGATGAACTTGTCTTCGCTTGTGAGTTGATGGATTATAGTATTCAAAATGAATTACCCAATACCAAAGCAACACAAGATCTGCTTTTAGAGTGCATGAACAGAAAAATGTGCCTTGAAAATATGAAGCTAGCTGCTTTATTACAATTACAACATGAAATATAATAATATGCTAATGTGGGTACTTAGCCCGTGATGTCTTGAGGGAAGAGAGTATTATAATTTATAATCATGTATCTTGAAAGTGCAGTGAGGTGGTTGAGAAATGTTTCAAAAGTTGTGTCCCTTGTCTTAGATATGTTTGCCAAAATGGATTATGATATGTCTGCACGGATCTTCCAGAGGCCAAGTGACCAACTAACAAATATGTCCTTGTTGTTTGGGAAAAGAAAACTTGCAACAATTACGGTGCATGTCTTAGAATATCATTTTGTGGGTAGCTCTCAAATTTGTTTATCTTTACTCATTCCGCACGCTATCACAAAAATAAAATAAAAGGAAGTAAACCAATGTGATCTTGAAATGCCACAACAGAGCAGGGATGACTTCTTTCGAGAATGGACACCCCAGAAACAGCAACATGGATTTTTGTGATGCTTTTGTGGACCATGTATCTCAAATCCTCCACCAGCTAGAAGCCTACATCTTAAGAGAACCACGGCCTAGTGCCCAAGTTTTTCAAACTTAGATTACCCACTTGCAAATTGCAATTACACGAAATCAAGGAGAGGATCCAATATGATAGATACTTCATATTAAATAAGTAGTCGGGATCAACGGTGAAATACCAAACAAGAACTATTTGCATTTACTTTGAGCTCTTGATGAGAGTTGACATCTAGCAAAGCATTCATGAATGCCCCGGGCAACCATGGCTTGGTCACACCATGGACTACCAGATCTAGACTCTTGCAGTTTATTCAATCATCCAATGTACTCGAAAATTAGTGGGGGATATATAAATTTATTTTTCCTTCTTATTATAGTAGGTTAATTTCTTGGCTCGTAATATAAATATACAAGTAAATCACTCTTACATGTCGTGAATTATCACTAGGAAAAAAATCACCCTGCTAGAATATAGTAGTTTGCCAAAATATAAGCTGATTTTTAAATAAAAAAATACAAAAAATAAGTTCATTTTCTCAATTATAAAAAAGTTGGTTTTGCTATTTTTATTTTAATTTTGCAGGTAATAATGTTATTTTTACTGTGTAATTATTTATTTAATTAACGTGTTGATTTGCATGACTTTTTATTTTCTTATGCATACAAGGCTGCCTAGTGACATCATTAGGTTATCTTGATCAGCTCAAAAGTCAAAACATAATATCAATGTATGTTAAAGTGAATCCAAATTTTATAGGTCAATAACTTTAACTGTGATCATAATCACTACGAACTATGAATTTATATACGGAGAAAGAGAGAAACAAAACCGTTGTTAACGACAGTGCGAGATGCCCAAGTTCTACACCTAATATCTAGCTAGTGGGGCTAAAATTTAATATATTAGTATAACATATTAAAAAATCTTTAATTTTAAATAATTATTTTCAATCAATGACTTAGGCCATATCAGGTTATTAGAGATAATATCAAAGCCAACTTGAGATCTAGCAATGATTAAAAGAATTTTGATGCCAAAATTTACAAGGTGGATGGATTGTGAGATTTTCAAATTAGTTTCGATTTGATATATTATTGGGGGATCAGAAATAGACCCTTATTAGATGACTTAGACCACTAATTTATAAATTTTCAACCTAAATAAGCTATTTATCGTAACTTAAATTATCAGTTTATACTTAGCCGGAGTCGTCCTAAAATGCGAGGACCATAACTACTAAAATCACACAATAAGGGTGGCATGACTCTCAAAACAAAGGCCACCATTGATCCCTCTTTGTCAGAACCCTTGCCCCCATTCAATGTAAACAAGTTCATGGGTGAGGGAACCTTGCTTGTGGGCAATGTCAATAATTGATTAGGGTTTTGGATTTTTGAAAAGGAGACTCTAAGTGTGGTTATCCATGAAACGTAATAGATAGGAAGTAAAATGGCGTTTTCTTCCACACCCGTGCATATATGGTTCGGTACTCTAGGAAGGGACCCCGATGCTCCCCACGTGAGGTGGCGATGAGAATGATATATATGATCCGTCCTAGCTAGTGAATAGTGTAATGATCTGGTTAGGAGCAGATATCAGAGAGATCACATTTATGATAAATAAATGTGCACGGTAGATATGTGAACCTTATATATAAATTATCCGAGACAAAATTTTAAATCCAGTCATTTAATACGGGGTATATTTTGTTTAACTGGATCAAATATGGTTTTAGTAAATATTAAAATTATAAATATTGTGATCAATAGTTAATTTTACATTGAAAACATTTTTTGTGGCCAAAATTTAATTAACTACTAGTTAAAATATTGTGATTTTTAAAGACAAAATTTAACCATTGGAAAATTTTTAAATTAAAAAAATGGGTACAGATTAAAATGATATACAAGATATCACCGGTTCTTTTAAGTTATAAGCCAAAATGTCGCATTATGATATTAAGATTCGTCAAAATGTCAAATCATGATATATAAACTCCGATTTTGAGATATAGTCTCTATATTGATAGCTAGAGTTAGATTATAATGATTAATTTTATTATCTTTATTTTTATTTTATCTGATTTAATTGGTTGAATGTTTTACTTTTAAATTTATATTTTGATTTTAAAAAAACTCTTTTATTTATTAAGAGACAGTGCATGCAACTTCTTTCATATATATATATATGTATATATATATATATAGACTCATACGTGCTTGCGCGCGTGCGCCGCCACCTATTTGGTGCATGTACGTACGAACTACGAAGATATGATTATTGGGGTCCCTTGCCATTGAGGTTGCTCGTGGTCTTTTGTGGTTTAGCATCCTAATACTGGTACGATAGTATTTCTGGCCAAGAAGGAGATCGGAAGTTGTGGATTGTTTGTAGCGCACGTCCACCTGCTTACTGTCTCTCGTTGCTAGCATGAATTTTAATTCATGCATTGCTTACACATATGTATCTACAAAAAGAAGCCTCTTGAGAGCTGTGCACAACCCATGGAAATATATATTCCTGGGTGAAAATTAAGAAGAAGGAAGAAATATGATGGGGTACATGATCAGCTAGTCAGTTAAAGAACATGCCCCCTCGTCGTCCCCGTGCAAGTGCGTTCAATGAAAAGACGCACAGCTACCATAGTTATTTCAAGCTAGTCTGATCTGCTGGTTAGACCAAGTGCATGATGGTAGGTCGTGGCAACCACGAACATGCATGGATATCTAATCTACCAACCAATTAAACCCACAAATTTATATGAACCAAAGAAATCGATGAGCCCAATGGAGTGACTTATTAGTTCGTACTTAAGTAGTAGATATGTCATGAGTGGCCCCAGCTCATTTGAAAATTTTGGGTTTTTGGGCTTAGAGTTTGCCATATAAAAATGAAATTCTATTTTGTGGAGATTTTTGTGGCTAAAAGGAGAAATAATAGAGTCACATATTTTAAATAATTTTAAAATGTTTTAAACTATGTGTTTGGGATCAATTTTTGTTATTTCTTACAAATAAAAACAAAAACAAAATCCAAACCATTTTCAGGATGAGTTTTTGCTTTATAACCAATTCTACCGTTGATCCAAACCAGATTTGCTGTGAATAATAAAATGTAGAATGCCACACATTGATTAGGTATTAGACCATGAATTAGTTTGATCCATACATAGGACTGGTCCTAAGCACTCATAACGTGGGGTTCTGGCTAAACCACGATGGAACCGACCTTGGTGTCATCCCTAGTTAGAAAAAATAGGATTAGGTGAAACTCATTGATAAATAACAGGGTATAACAATAGTTGAAAATTTTAGTATTCAGACTCAACTTTAGAATACACTCAGAATCACTCAAAATTAGTCGGCAAAAATCAACCTTTTAGCAAAAGGCTTAATTTTGAATCAACAAATTTTTATATCAGATTCAATTTTGATCACGCACATTTGGACAGGATAACCCAAAACATCCCCATTGTACTAGACCACATGAAATGAAAACGGATAATTAAATATCTTATATTACACATACATCGCTTATCAAGTTGTGGATAATATATCGGACTGATACGGAAAACCATGTACGTATAGGAGTGCCAGAGTGCCTAGCTTCTCAACATTGGAGCTCATGAATGTTGATCAAAGATTTATATGAACAAAACAAGAAAATTTAGAGGAGAAGATGAGAAGAATGGTGGGGAAGTAAATAAAGGTGCGAGAAGCTCATGTTTATCGATGGAAGGAAGAGGAAGATGAAATTAATATTAGAAGGCAAGGGGATCACGGGTATCTTCTCCTTCCCCATTGGTTGACCAGAAGAAATGGCTGCCACACGTGCCACTAAGTCAGATTCCTCGTTGGCATGAGCGGCGCGGATGGCGCACGTGCGGCCGATGATCCCGGACTACTCTGTCGTGTGGGGCCCGTTGTCAGTTCCGTACGGCATAAGGCGCTGGATTTGGGTAGGTGGCACGAACGACTTTTTTAGTCCTTTGCTTTTTCTTTTTCTTTTTTTATTCTGGAGGAAAAGAGTTCTTTTTGGAAGTTTTCAAGTTTTTTTCTTTTTTTAATTGATTGACAGATCATTGGACGAGACTTGGGATATTTTATGAATTTTTTTAATATTGATATTTATCAAGTTCCAATTTAGGTTTAATTTCATTTTTTACAAGATAAAAATTTAATATGCAAACAAAACAATAGTTGATTGCACACAATCGTTTTTACAAGCTTGAATTTTTTACAAGGCATTTTGATGCACATAAATACAAATGCACTCAGATCACAAGCCCCACCCTTAGGGTTGCTAATTGAGCGAGCCAGCTCGTGAGCATTTAGCGTTCGGCTCGACTTGACTCGACTCGAAACTCGATATTTAAATGTTCGACTCAAACTCGACTCGAACTCGAATCTTACGAGCCGAGCTTGAGCAATGTCGTGTTCGACTCGACTCGACTCGATTATAACTCGAAATCAACTCGAACTCGACTCGTAGCTCGATTCGAACTCGACTCGATAAAATAATATAATAATATAGTCTTTATATTATATTATATTATATTATATTATATTATATTATATTATATTTATATATATATAATATAATAATAAAGAAGCAAGATAGTTGAGATGGTAAGTATTCACCTTGATGACTTCAAGGTTGTGGGTCCAAACCACATTAGCCTCATTTTTTTTTAAGTGAAGTACTTTTGACTTTTAATCGAGCTGGTTTCGAGCTAACGAACGAGCTGGTGAACGAGCTCATAAAAATTAAGCAGTTTAAGTATATTCGATCTCGAGTCGAGTTTGAACGAGTTTCGAACTATTTCGAGCCGAGCTCGAACACATGTCGAGCTCAGCTCGCTCGCTCAATTAGCACCCCTACCCACCCCTACCCACTCATTCACATCCAAACCACCCCTGGAATCAAATCGCCGATTTCAATCAAATCGGGCAAAATCCAATTCAAATTTAGGGTGGAATTGGTTTTTGAATCGGGTTTGGGTAAATTATTAAAATAATATTAATTTTATATTATATAAATTATTTATACATGGGACAAATAAGAATTTAAAGCTTATAATAACGGAAATACCCATTACTCTCCCTCCGCCGCCACTGTCGCAGGGCTAGAGGGGAGAGGCATGGCCAGCAGGGGGGGCGGGGGGTAGGGCCTATTGGGGGAGGCAAAGCCGGTGGGGGGACGGATCGGGAATGACAGGACTAAGGTGGCAGGGCGGGGCAGATGCGCAAGGAAGGGGATGAGGTGGGGCCGGCGAGGGGAGTCTGGGCGGGGCGAGGCCTGCAAGGGGAGTCCGAGCGTGGCGGGGCCAGCAGGGGGAGACAGGGCGAGGATGGCTGGTGAAAAGCGGGAGTGGCATTCTCGTAATTAAAAGTTGACTCGATTCTGACTCGAGTAAAAGATAATAATTAATTTAAAATAATTTAAAAATCCAAAAAATATCATAAAAAATAATACACACAATAATATCAAAATGACATTAATATTTAATTTTTATATATTTATATTATGAGTTATTAAATTATTATATATAACTGATTTGGACCGATTCAACTAAACCGATTCCTATCCGATTTAGACCGATTCTGATTCCGATTCCGACTCCCTCAAAAATTGATTCCAATTTCGATTCTAATTTTTGCAACCATGATCCAAACAACCACAAGCTCTCTTCCAGAATTAAACTTGCAATTTCATATTTAACTTTTTTGTCTTTTACCAAAAGAGGATAGGTTTGTTTTTTGCATAATGGAATACATAATAACTTAAATCTCAATTATCATAATTCATTGATAAAATAAATTAATTTAAATTTAGCCAGCAAAATTCAACTTGACTCATTGGATGAGCAACTCCGAAGTGAGTGTGTGAGATAAAATTCTTTACTTTTTTTTTTTGCTTTTTGTCGTTCTATTGATAAGAAAACTAGGTTATTTTATTTTTAAATTTTGATTTTAAGATACAGAGTTTTGAATGCTGAGTTTTAGAAATTAAGTTAACTATGTAAGGTAGACAATTACAATCTTACATATAGAGAGTTTATCATCTTGGTACACAAAAGTTTATCTACAAGATGTACAGCTTGGATCTCATGGAACACGAAGAGACGTTTAATGGAATGTAGAAAATGAAGGAGCACGTCGATGAAAGTTGTGATGCTCAAGGAGCACTCAGTCATTGGATTCTTCATTTCATATTAAGCATTTAATGCTGACATTCCTTGATCTGTCTATATGCAACATTAACCTTGTTTTATAATATCCTAATTCAAGACAGTTTTATAAAGTTTAGAGGCAGCTTTGTTTTTAGAGATTTAAAAGAATGAGAGATCGATTTTGGTCTTGATTGGTGGTCGCCAGAATTGGTTAGAGTGTCGCTGGTAAATGTGTCGGATGGTCTTGGAAAAGAATGGAAGGCACCGTAATTATGGCTTTTGGAGATGAATTAGAGAGGCGGTCTCGATTGGGTGAATCTTGACGGGAAATTTATTACGGTCTTCGGAAAAGAATCGAACCAGTGAGTTATGTGTGAGAACGAGATGTTATTGATATTTCGTAGGGATACTTTTTTGGTATCTCCGTTAGATTTTACTTTATATTTAACACTTTTACCAGGTTGATCTATTAGCCCGCCGTTGTTTAATTAGTCTTTTATTATTTCCGCTATTGCGGCTTCGGGGACATCTACGAGACAAGGAAGATACACTTATGAATATATTAACACATTTTATATCCGCTAAAATAGGGTCGGGGGACGGGTATATATTTTTTAGACCAACCCAATTGTTTAAGCGCCCTCATAAGCGTGCCACCAAATTACATTTTAGGATTACACTGATTAAATTTTGGATTTACACGCATGTAGGTTGAGCGTAATCTCCCAACATGTTTGCTTGTAGAAGCTCGTTCATATTCATTTTTTTTAAAAAAATAATTAATTAATGCATCCTATGTAGTGTCCAGTACTACTTAAGTCAGGATATTTGCAACTATTATATAATAATGTTACGAAATTCAAACCACCTTCAAATGCAATATTGGAAGAAAAAAACTTGTAATAACTAAAGTATCAATAAACACTGCCCAATCATGGCTTCAAGTCAATTTTGTAAAATAACTTCAAATTCACTGATTTCATGATTCATTAGTCAAGTAAAATAAGTTATTAAAACCTATCATTTTTAGTTATTAGTTTACCTAAATCATATGTTATAATAATATAAATCATGCACTTCAAGTTTTTAACTATCAAAAAGAACAATATCTACTAATTTCATACATTTTTATTTACTAAATTAAAAAATAGTATAAATAACTTTGAGTCGACTTGGAATCTACTCTATAACATATTGGGTTGAATCTATACGTCTGAGTCCCGAAATTTTATACTATGTTTGAAGCGTTGCCCTTCTAAAAATCTATTTATGAAATGTGATGGAAACCAACGTTGACATATAATTTAACAATATTAATGTGGGTGCTGTTAATACGGCAACTAAATTTGAATAAGCCAAAGATTGCGCGGAATCTAATACTTTGTTTCTTTGTCAAATCCAGCCTAAATGTTTCACACACAATCTCACCTATGCTTGATATTCATGCTCATGCTAACTGGAAATTTGTCAACTTAAGCAAGTGAGCAGGTTTGACAAACATGTACAGACTGTGGGTGCTCGTGCGGATTGGATTCAAGCTTTGAAATACTAATAAATCATCTTTTATAAGTCAATACAACGTCCATTTTAAGAGTAAGAAAATTACATGATTTTAATTATTGTATATATGAACGTACATTTGATCCTAGCTTTAAAATGTTATCACTTAAATAAGTTATTATAAAATTCGAATAGTTTATATTCTTTGAGAGTACAATTGGTACAAGATCTGTGCCAACAAATTGCATCGTAACTAATTAAAATTTGTTGATCAAATAATCGTATAACCATAGTTAATTATATGAGTTGATGTGTTAGAATACATGTAACTAATGTCGCACAACGGGCTCAATTTGAAGGGTTGTTCACCTACACTTCAATATTAGTGTTCAAAGTTGAGATGTATGACCCGCGTGGGAGGGATCTGACCTCAGAATAGTTGGTGGTCATGGGGCAGGGGCTACGAGCAAAGTTCTACGTACGTACTTGTAGTTACTTTATCAGTTTTATAGCCCGTAAAAGATATATAGTCATTTTTAGTTCAATTAAATCAAATTAGATTTAAGTAGATTTTAAAATTATATATAAATTAAATGTCTTTTTAGACATGACAAATATATTTTATCATCAATATTTAATAAAATAATGGTTGGAATAATTTTTAAAAAAATCATATTTTGAAAATTTTCAAAATAAAAGATAGGGTCTAAATTAAAATTGTAGGAAGGTGTAACTCGTATAGGATTCAAAGAGTGTATGTGGCACGTCGAGCAAGATCTATAAGAAGAATATGATATTTAATAATAATAATAATAATAATAGTAATAACCACCAATTCGAATTGAGCTAATTGACTCTATTTAGCACCCAAATTTCGTAACCGAACATTAATTAAATTACTATTGAAACTGAACCGAACCAAATAGAATTACACTATAAATCATTAAAAAAAATTGTTTAATTATTTAATGAAACATATATTTTTATTTTAGTGAACATAGCCATTTAATAAGTAAATTTAATTATATATAACTATATATAATATTAAATAAGTAAAAATCAATCATATGAATATTATAATTTTATGATAAATAACATAAAATATAAATTTTAGAATATATATTTTTTAAAAAATTCATGTTAATTCTGTCATTTCTATTATTTCAGTTTGGTTTGATTTCAAACCGAAATATTAATTTACACATCGTTTTATATTCGGCCCATTCGAAAACCAGATCAAACTATTTCAAAGCCAAACCAAATTACTAATCTGGCTTTGTCCGTTTTCACCGAATTACTTTGTGATAATAAGCAATCTCTTGAATAAAATACCATTTATTTTTTACACATAGTTATCAGATTAAACAAAATAAAATGAAGAAAGTTGGTCAAAAGGTAGAGTGTATGAATTAAAAGTTATAATAACACTCACACACACACTAACGTACTAACATATATGATCTAAACTTCAAAAAAGGGGGGCATAAACGTCAGTCTGCCAATAAAGAAATTCAACTACCAAAAGGGAGCGTAGCCTCGGCCGTGGACCGAGGCGCGTGTCGGCCCCTCTTTTGAGGTGAATTCACGCACATAACTCCATTAAAAATAAATAACTACAATAATAGACAATTTGTCGTAAGGATGGTCAGATTTGGTTTATCTGGTATTAGGGTGAAAATTTTCAAAATTTGGTTACGAGGGTGACAAACTCTAAAATAAATTTAAAATGGCAAGAGTGTCTGCTTAATGGGTGCTGGTATGGCTTGGTTCATAAATCTATATATCACGGCCGGGAAAGGTCGCCGCCAAACAACACCGATTTTAGAGCCATTGTCCGGCTGGCCTCTGGCTACCGCCGGCCACATCGTCAATTCCTAAAGCTTTACCTCACAGCCGACTACACACAATGGCCATAAATTCCGGGCAATAACCACTATCACCGAGAGTTTTTTGGCAAGTTTCCCATTACTGCCACAACCTCCGGCCACTGGACCACCGTGGTTGCCTTCTTCTCTGCTAGACAGGTTGATCTGGGTGATCGCCGCCAACCTCCGTCGCTGAAAACGCTATCGTCGTCGCTGCTAACTCTGGCATTGCGCCACCTACCCAAGTGGTTGTCGGGCTCGCTTTGTGGACCGAGCCACTTGCTCTGCCGAAACCGTGACCGTGCGGGCCTGCCTGAATTCTGATTGCGATCCGGCTACCCATCTTGGCTACTGGCACACAGGACGCCATCGACCATCTGACGCACGTAGCATCGGCCCATCACCCGCGTACGCCGCTCGGTCCAACTGCTTAACCAGATTCTGGTTCAACTATTTTCTAGCCCGAACCTAGGACGTTTATTTGAGGGGCCTTAAAATTTTCTGTATATTACCTAATTTAACGTTTTGGATGCAGTAGTGAGGTCTATTTTTATATTGGAGCATCAAAAAATCTAGTTTTGATCCTTGAAATACGTGGAACACTTGGAGTTGACAGATTAAAAGGGACAAAAATCCCCTTGTACTTATAACTTGTAAAAAATTATAAAAATAGTAGATTGTGAATATAATTCGGAGTGGATTGACATTAGAACTCACACGGTCTCGTTCGACAAGTTAAACAACTTATTTTCGGTGTATTATTCTTTTATTGTTAATAAGTTTAACTCGTAATTTTAATTACAAGGGCACCTTAGGGTAGGGTCAACCCTCCGCTCAATTTACCACCCACGCACATGTCTCAGCCTACCATCAAGCAAAGCAAAGGTTCACAATTTATTGCACAAATATCTGTTTACAAAAAATAAAATATTATAATCAATTGGAGAGTGTTTTATAAAAAAATGAAACAATTTTTTTTATTTTTCTTTTATATTCAAGTTGAGGGGGAGGATTTTTTTTTGAAGGCCAAGGGTGGGCTTTTTTATTTTTATTCTAGTGTGGTGGGATTAGTGAGCTTTTTTTTTTACGGGCGTGGAGGTGGGAGTTTTGTTTTTGTTTTTTTAGGGAGTGGGGAGGGAGAGGGTTTTTTTCTTTTGAGGGGGAAGGGATGGTTTTTTCTTTTCTTTTTTTTTGTTAAGAAGGGGAGAATTTCTTTTACTTTTTTTTATAACATCATTCATTATTTTTGTCGTTTTTAATTTGTCAACTCCAAGTGTTGCACGTATTTTAAGGATCAAAACTAGATTTTTTGATGCCCCCGCCCTTAAACAAAAACAAAAACAAAAATAAAAAATATAAACTAAAAATATAAAAATGCCCCCGCCCTTCTTTCTTCCCTCCCCCCCCCCAAAAAAACTCTTTATGTACTCCACGAAAAAAACATACACACCCACGCACCAGCACCCCTTCCCCCCACCGCCATCTCGCCTGCGTCGAAAAAAAAAACATGACAAAAAAAATCATTACTTGCGTATCTTACAAACCAAGCCACCCTATAAAAAAATAATAAATAATATAATATAAATATAAAAAATAATATAGAAAATAAAATAATATAAATTAAAAAATAAATTAAAAAGCTGTGTCCCTGCCACAATTCCGTACCCCACAGTCCCACACGCCCACCCCCACTAACCCATTTAATAGCTTAAATCATAAAAAAAAATATTATAAATAATCATATTTTATAATTTTATTTTAAAAATAACTAAATTTACAAAATTATTTTAGAAATAGCTATTTTTAAATTTTTATATTAATTATAAGCAAATTCTATCATTTTTTAAATAATTATAAAAAGATCCATAAGATTTATTTTATTAATACAAAAAAAAGATAAAACTTATAATTTTTTTTACTAACTTTATATATAAAATAAAAAATTAACTGATAAATGTTAAATAGATAATAAAACTATATTATAGATGGGCTAAAAAAGCAAAAAAAAATTTTTATTAAATTTTGTACGATTGAAAAAAAATTAAATTTTATGGCATCAAAAATGAAAAAATTATATATATATATATATATATATATATATATATATATATATAGATGCTCAGAATTTTAATTTGAAATTGCCACATTTTATTAAAAATTAAAACATTTTTTTATCTAAATATTTTTATTATGAATTTTTTAAAAAAAATAAAATATCATTCATTATATAAAACACAAAAAAATAAATTTGAGTAAATTTAAAGTTAGATTAAAAGTATTTATGTCAATAAAATAAATATTATGAGTAAAATATTTTTAAAATATATGAATTTATTATAAGTGAAATAAAAATTTAAGATCTGACTATATATTATATAATTTTAAAATTTTAGTTATTTATGATAGAAAATATTAAAACTTAATTATTTATAATATTTTCTCAAAAAAAATCATATTGCTGAAGCAAACCAGTATATTGAGAACCGGCCTAATCTTCCAGATCTCCAATAAGTAAAACATTTTTTTCTCACTCACCCGTGCACCACATTTTTAAAATTTCCCACCCCACTACCACATACACAAAATCTGATTCCCCTACACTAAATTATCTCTTGCAACAAAAATACGGAATAATTTCATTTTAGGGCAAAACATCATAAGTAGTTTATTTATTAATAATAAATGATTTAGCAGATAGCTTTTTTTTATTTCGAAGACTAGCCTGTATAGAGATCACCTCAAAAAAAAGTATAGAGATATCAGTTTTGCCTTCTAATTAAAATCATTGTACAGACAAATATTTTTATTTCTTGTTAAGATTTGAATCAAATTAATGAGTTTTATCATATTTAAATTAGTTGATAATTTTGATTGAAGTGTTCGGAGTCTTCTCTTTATTGTATTATATAATTCTTACTGCTAGCTATTAGTCTTATTTAGTTTTTTGGCACAAGGTCTACCCATATTTTATTCGAATTTATATCTTTATTAATTATAATATTATAAAGGAAAGAAAATATTAGTATCTGTTTCAACGGGTATTCTCTTTGTAACATCAAATTAATATAACCTAGATAAGTTATTTAGTTTAAAAAATTATAACTGCTGTGATCTAAATAAGTTGTTAAATTTTCTTTAGTTGATATTCTTATAATTTATGCTATTTTTTCAATGCGCTAACATAAACGAGCAAATTATTGACAACTAAAATAATAAAAGATGTGCGTCTTCCAAATAAATGAAAGCAATTAAAATTGAGTGTTACGAAAATTGCTCATAGTTTGGTTCATAAAACACAACTTGACAAGGATTTATGTCCAATCTTTAAAGGGGCATTTACATTTTTTACAATGCTATAATTATATATTGAAAAAAAAATCAACAATTTAAATGAAACGAGATATCATGGGACCCACAAAGGATCAAAAGCCTCGCCATCTCCCACGGGAGGGTTTGGACCAGAGACCTTTTCTGTAGGCACTAATCAAGTTTTGAATTAACAGTCCCCTAACTATTTAATTAACATTCCCACTAATCAAGCTCAAATCTACCACCATTCCCCAATCAGCTCTCCCTTCCTCCTTCCCTTTCTACGCCTCCCCTCTCCCCTCCTTCCTACCACCTCCTCCTCCCTCATCTTCCACATCTGATCATCCTTTAATTTCTATCAACAACTGGTTAGTTGAAGTGTTCATTGTAAGAAGATGCTCTACTCAATAGATTCAAGTTGGGTACGTTCGGTTCTCATCATTTCCTGTATTTCCTGCTGTGTTTTTTCATGTAGCTTAGTATAATAGCTGACTTTTTTTAGCTTCTTGTTTTTGCTTGCAGGGGAGGAGATATGTAGAGATG
>JAURVB010013083.1:0-118073 GCA_033002965.1 Piper betle
ACACTCCATTTTATTTTTTCTATGAGCAGGTTTATTCCGTTGACATGTTAGCAAAGAATTCGGGCATATACCCAAAGTCTACGTTAGGTTTTGTTTCTATAATTATACATTAGAATAAACAAAAAACTGCCAAAGCTAATCATCAACACTAACACACAGTTGTAGCAATTTCATAAAGTGCAGAATTTTAGCCAAATGATTCAACCGTAAGTACTATGCTCACAACTTTATCATTAGCTCCGTATAATAACCAGAAACAATCTTGTATTTGTGAAGTAACAGTAAGCCAATAATTGCAGCAAAAATATGTATGTATCCGCATACAGCCACTGCTACTGACAAACACATAAGATACAGGTCATAGAAGAAGACAAATGCCTCTACAGTGCTGCATTTCCCATCAACACAAATATATTGGTGTTTTGACCGTGTGTCCTTTCCATTGTACAGCTTGCCGGCCAGCGACCAGCTACTGTGGATTTTGCCGATCACAAAACAAAGTGTGCTCCGCTAGCTATTATAAACAGTAATTAAGCTCGTGACAATCAATAGAAACACCTATACAGTATTTAACCTCTTCTCGTTCTTCTTCTTCTTCTACCTTAACCCAGTACTGTATTGAACTTCAATCCAGCAAAACTAATAGAAACATTCCACTAATTGGAAAAAAGAAGAAGGCAGTCATTTGATTGGAAATTTGTCACAACAGAAGAAGAAGGAAAATGAAAACAGGCCTCTGATCTTGAATGGCTTGAGGATCTTCTTGGTGATGAGAAGTCTGGCGTTCGGAGGACAAAATAAAGACAACTGGGAGTCACAGAAAAGCGAAATGGACTTGAGCAGAATTCAACAGCGTCCTTAAATGGGAAGCGGTCCTTCCTTCTCTCCTTGATGAACTCCATCCCTTCAAACTCCTCAGACTCACAGCAAGAGCTCTCCAAGTCCATCGACTTTTCTTCTACGCTTTCCGTCCAAACACTGCTGTTGCAGGAACACGAGAACCTCACCTCCGACACTCCCTCTCAGCCATTTTGGTCTCTTTCTCAAACAACTCCCATCTCAACAAGCTCTTGTGAGTGTCTCTCTCCTGCTTCTCTTCCTCATCACCAGCCTCCTCAGAATCGACCCAAAATAGCCAAATTTTTCTGGGTCTGGCGTCCTTGGCTTCTTCGTGGATCTTCAAAGCAGTGTTGAGTAAGAAACCAGCGGTCATGGGAGCACTTGGCCGACAGGGACTTCTTCGGAGAATTCGAAGAGAGGTGACCGCTTAGCAAAGAAGCAAGAAGTGGACCGTCTCCTGATGACCTCAGAAAGAGAAGGAGAAACAGAGAACGCCATTTTTTTCCTGCAGAGACGGAGACCAAGCTCCGGCCTCTGCAGCTGGGTCCGACGCTCATTGATGTAGTCAATTAGGAAGAAAGGCTCCTGCTCCTCGCAAAGGAGCTCGCGTAGGTGCTTCTTCGCCATGGTTCAACACTGAAAGTCTAAAAACAGCACTAGGGTAACTAAGCAGTGAAGTTATAGATATAGAGCAGAACTAACAGAGGCAGGAAGAAGAGGAGTCGGTCATGATTCAACACAACCCACAATTCCCAAAGTCTCAGACCAGTAGTAGACTAAGAAGTGAAGCCATAGAGATAGAGCACAGCTAACAGAGAGGTAGGAAGGGCATAGGAGACATCGATTTTGAAATGTGGTTGACTGTTTCGAGACGAATAAAAATAGGACATGCACAAGAGGAGAGGTGGAACCGTGGAACTGTCGAGTAGTTTGGAGTAAGCTTCTTCCCATCTTACTATCATCCTATAATAATAATCATCCACTCTAAAAGCTTTCACCCTCCATCACAATTCACAAACTTACACGCGGAAAGAGAGAGAGAGGAGCTTTTCTGTCAGTGCATGTAAAGTCTGGAAGTTAGGAGGCAGAAGCTCTGCAAAAGACTATCAAACGGGAATACGCTAGACTCTGTGTCTTATCAAGGCGTTATTATCATTGTCTTCTTTTCACTGTTACTGTGATGCACTACCACGGTCATTTTTCGTGGTAGTGGCAATTAAACTGTGGAGGCTTCCCAGGTGGTGACAACTGGCTTTGACACCATTTGTATTCGGGGATTACAGTTTATGATTTAACGAACTCAGTGTTAGGGATTGGATTGGTGTGTGAGGAGGGTTTGATTGAATGATGCGACAAAAGTTTGAAATATAGTATTTATTTAATTTTTATTTATATTTGGCTTAAGGAAATAATGTTTGGTTTTAAATTTAATTTATAATAAATATTTTATCATATATTAAAAATATTTTTGGTAATCAATTTTAATTAAATATCAATTAAAATATTATTGTTAAATGATAAATTAATTTTTAGGAAAATAATTTTAAATAAAAAAATTAGGTACTAATTAAATAGCACAAAGACTTAAACCGTATTAAATTTGAAGAAGGTAATATAACTGTTCGGACAACCCGTGTAAAAAGGTATTTACAACCATGGTTGAGACGTTACATTGAATATGCCATACTTACATGATAATTAGAAATAAAATTTAACAAACGTTTAAATTTTTTGTATAAGATTTATTGGCTTTATGACTTACATGTTTAGGAATTAGGTATTTCCTAACAGTGAGAGAAGTTTAACTAATTAAATGCAGTTAGATGTAAATATTTTCGAATATCAACAAAGTCTAAACACCACTCAAACATTGATTGAATTTAACCAATTGTTTATAACTAGTAAATAGTAAAATAAATACAAATATATCTTGTCTAATTGAATTTGCAATTGAACAACCAATATAAATCTTAGGATAAACTTAAGTAAATGAAAATATAACACTCCAAATCCGGTTCATGCTCGGAAGCCGAATTGAAATGTTGTTAGTCCCTGTTGGGTTGGCTAACCTGAACCCAATTCGTGCGGATTTACTTTTAGTATCTCAAGATAGAAGATGTCAATCGTTTTGTATAGATGAATGCATAAAAACCCTAATATGTTACTAGATGGGTAGCATGTCAACCAATTCACTTACAATAATAATTCTAATAAAAATTGATAAAATTTGTAAACTAGGACGGCTAAAGTCTCCCCTAAAAGTGTAATTCAGGTGCACCCTGTCAAATCAGCATATATAAATATATATAAATATATCATACATTGATATTCACACCAAATTTTAATCTGCTATATAAGTCATTCTTAATCTTGGGTCATGACTCATCTGTGCATTTTATTTACTTTTCACATCAAATTCTGGACCTTGTCATATATATTCAATATCTAAACAAATTTACTAAAACATATGTATTCAAATGTTACAATTAGAAATTCTGCTACTGAAGCAAATATTATATCACATCGTATTATTATACCTTGCATTGCATCACATCATTCTCAATATAATGACAACATCAACAAAGCATTAACATTCTATCGTCTGATATGTGTGTGTGTGCAAGAGATATCATTGCTCTTCCGCCACGCTGACATATCCTACTCATGATCTTCGTCTACATATATTATAAAACACGTTAGTAACGAGTGTTACTAGTCCAAAATATAACTAATATTAAACCGGATATAAGAGCTAACTATTCGTATACTTCACCAGAACTCTCTGAAGGGCACCTACTGAGGAGCCACTAGGCTACAGACTTAGTTGCATCCCGAACCGAATATTCTGCTGATGCCTCTCTCAAACAGTTACCTTTAGTACACTTTGAACCACAAGTCTGGATGTGAGATCTAATAAACAGTTGCCTTAAACCTCCACATTTTTCCGAGTGTGAGGAGCTCAAAACTGGAGTTATCATGATCCCTCGGGATTGGAACAGCCCGCTCACTAATCTAGAGCCCATTTTGACCGGCACATGCACCCGCTCATAATACGTGCGTGTCAGTTTTCCCATCTATCGTCTCACTGAAAACTTAATAAAACTATATATAGGTCTGGGAAGGGTTTTATATAATATGCCCAAAGGCAAATGCGGTGGATCTTATTTTCGAAATCAAACTCAAAGGATCTCATCCTCGATGGTTATTAATCTAGAAGATCGATCGATAAAATGACCGAGGTTAAGTGGGATCTGATAAAATGCCACTTAACCCATCTTGCAAATAATAAAACAAACACACAATGGAATAGAGCGTAAAACAGGGTAGGGGTCCTAAACGAACCTAGCAGAAGCTCAAATTGTGTCCACGTGCCTAGGGGTAGCTCCTACTAAGTACCTCGCTTCGATCAGGTTCGACTAGATGAGTTCGGCAAAAATCCGGCAAATTCTAGCAAATTTGGTTTTCCAGTAGTTTTGGCGATTTTTCGGCGACTGTTACCTTCGATGACTACCGGTAGGATAGTGGTGGTATGGGGTGCCGTTGGCATGGGTTCGGTGAGCCTGACTCGTCTCACGACGTCTACAAGTCAGCAGAGGCAACAACTCACCAGAAAAGAGCAAAACAAGGGCGGTCGGTAGGTGGGGTGATGAGATCTGGCCGAGATGGGTAGCGCTGGCTCTGCTCCGGTTGAGAAAAGTTGCAGGAGGGTCGGCGAGGTTGAGGCAGAGATGATGGCGGCGGCGATGATCACCTGCGGCATCAGTGGCAGGTAAATGGGTGGTGTCAAGGGTTTGGAATAAAAGGTGTCGGGGGAGAAGAAGACGAGTGGTTGGGGGGAGAAGACGAGTGGTCGAGGGGAGGAGACAAGTGGTCAAGGGAGAAGATGAGTGGTCGGGGGAGAAAACGAGTGGTCAGGGAGAAGTTTGGGGTCGTCTCATAAATAGAACTTGGCTTGACTCCAACTTAAATCAAAAATAATAATCGAACTCGTAATAATTCATAAAAATCCAAAAATAGGAAAAATCCTATAAAATATAATCCACATCATAACATCACAATGACATACTTTATAACTAATAACCCATCCAAACTGCTCTGTAACGCTTCTTAATACGTTATTGGAAATAATTCTATGATCTAATGCTAAAATAAATAAAGAAAAATTGGGCATACTCTCATATATTCTGATAACGCATTCTACTGTTGTCTTACTGAAGTTATCATCATATACTTAAGTACATATGTCTCTCATGGTTCATAATATATGACCGGCCTTGGCTCGGTACACGTGTTCTAAAATTAACCAGACTGAAAATAACGTTCGAATCGATCGGTTAGATTATAAACCCTAACTCGAGTCAAGGGTTTTACAGAAAATCAATTTTATGAATAAACTAGTGATATTTTTAAATTTTGTCACTGAAATAACAAAAACAATGAGACAACTTAAAAGTAATTAAATGTTAAGAGTTGAACCCACAATCTAGTATAAAATATAAAAATTTTATTTTCAAAATCTATATATTCTATTGTTTCTATAAATAAAAAGTGAATTAAAAGTCATATTTTTACAAAAAGTAGGAAATTTGACCAGTCAAAATACAATAAAAATAATAATAAATCAAACTGTTATAATTTACATTATCGTTTATGTGCATTGTACTATATTTTATTATCCAAGGAGGGTTATATGTAAACTTAGAATATATCTATAACATAGACCATGCACAACACGACATCTTTGCCTAATTATTATGAAGAAAAACTTTCTAAAAAAATGAAAGAGTGAGATTATATGTTTATGAAGACTTTATTACTCTCTCCCATAAGATATAGATGTATGTTTTTAAAAAAAATAGGAAAGGGCTTACAAAAAAATTAATAAATATGAAACAAAATAAATACTTTGGCGGAATAAAATGGATTCCGACCATGCCACGAGCTTTACCAGATTCACGTAGGAGCATCTTTCGTCCGGCCCCGCATGTAGTTATTTTGTTCGACCACGCCAAATAAGAAACGGCAAAAAACTGAAAATTCGACAAATTACCAACATCAGGTACAAGCTATAATGTTCAACTCACTGCTATACTACTATTATTATCATTTCTACAACTTATTCTTGGGCCTATATTGATCATCCCTGAGAACTGAGATTTCCTTTTAATGGGTTGGGTATGGTCTCCACCTTTAAAACCTTGAGGCTCTAACTGTGCCTGGATAGTAGGGCGTCCGAACTTCCTGCTACAGTAACAAACTTAGCTTAGGATTCCTTGTGTAGCTGCCCTTGCTCAGATCCCATGCATGTTCCCTGCCTTTCACCAATGTGGCTTATCCACAGATCTGTGGCCCTTCCAACCACCCCCTCCATATTCCCCTATTTTCCACTAGCTTATACGACACTTTTACAGCCCTGTATTTGCGGACACTGTGAACCGATTCTCCTAGCAGCCCACATACTAAATGGTCGTAGTTTGTACATCTTGTTTTTTGCAACTAAGCTAGTAGTCACTAGTTCCTACTTCTACCTCCTCCCAATGATCGAAGAAAAAAATATGCTAGCTTGTGGACATTGGTCATAACTAAATACCACTGTAGGTGATGCAATTGTTGAATTTCAGATTAGTTTGTGGTTCTGAAGATTATGGATTTATTCGATTGACGGATAACTACGGGGAGAATGTAGAATCAAACTTTAACTTTAACCAAATTATACAGATGATAAAACCATCATCAATAAAACCTTTCTTCAGATTAAATTATCAAGAAAATAAAATTTAATTACGGAAGCGTACCTGAATCTATAATAGCAAAACGATTCTTCACATCTTTAGGTTTTGATCTTCCAAATTCTGTACCGGTTCTCCAAAGCTAGAGTTTCTGGATGATGGAATACTAGAAAAGAAAAACTATTGTGCGAATTCGGGGATCATAACCGTATTTATTCGTATAGCCGTATTTATCCTTATCTTTTATAATTCCAATTTAACCCATCATAAATTAGAGATTACGAAAACGGTATCTACACATATTTATCCATACTCATCTTATATATATGGTATCTCCGCATATTTATCTTAAATATTAATAGCCCATTAACCTTAACTTTATTAGATCAATTTAATTTACGCCGAGACCTTATTAATAGCATATGATACAATTATATACATGTATATATACGTCCAAAATCTAACAATCTCTCATTTGGACTATATATATAAAGATAATTGTATATTACCTTATGAGCTCCAAAATAACCTACGATATTATTCCATAAATTGATGGACTAATTTTTCAAGATATCTAAAACTACAATGTTGTTTTTCATTAAACAATAAATAGTAATAATAATATAAACTTTAAGTTATTGGGTGATCTCAATTTTTACAACTCGGCCGAGTCGACCCGGTGACGTCTTTGCAAAACCCTAACCCTCGGCCGTTTTCAGTTTGGCTTCGACGAAGGCGATCGGCCGGCCATCGGGAAGATGGAGGTCCAGCTGGGGAAGGTCCCATTCGATCTCGACTTCCACCCTTCCTCCTCCCTCGTCGCCGTCGGCCTCATCTCCGGCGACCTTCATCTGTACGCTCCTCTATCAGCTCTGGGTTTTTTTTTTGTTTGCTTTTGGTTCTATTATTATTATTATTATTATTATTATTCAATGTTATATGATGATGCACTTTCAATTTTATTGACTGTTAATTTGGGAAATATTGGTTATATATTTGCTTGCTTTTGATTCCATTATTTCGTGCTATGATTACAAATTGGATACCATTAGAGGGATATTTTACAGTTGAATGAGGAGTTATTGGGATCAGAACAGATTCGAGAGGGAGAGATACTGTGGAGGTCGAGATAGATGTGAGTGAGGTCGAGGGAGAGTGGTAGACGTTGCCTGTAACTTGGATTGTAACTTGCTCGTTACATCACCGTTCAGGAATTGGATATATCTTTGTTTGCAACTTGGCTTGTAATCGTGTTATTGATGGAACGATTTGGGGTTTTAATGGTGATTGTTGTTTGATGTGATGGTTGTATCAGGTATCACTATGCTGAAGAATCAGTGCCACAGAGGTATTGTTTAGGTTTTGTGTCACTCAAATTGATGACGGCCTGGCATTTTATGATGTATTGGATTTTGTTTTTGTTTTTCTTTTCATGGGTGATTGTTGATGGTAATTTTTTATGCATATTATCAGGTTGCTGAAAATCCGAGCTCATCGAGAATCCTGTAGAGCGGTTCGATTCATGGACGGTGGGCGAGGTAATGCTTTCATTTGCAAACCTCACTACACGTGTTTATGTAGGAAATGTGAACTATTTAATCATTTAGCTTCTTTGCGGGGTGGTTGTATGCTTGTTTTTCAGCTGTTTTGACTGCATCACCTGATTGCTCTATTCTTGCCACTGATGTTGAAACTGGATGTTCCATTGCTTGTTTGGAAGATGCTCATGAGTAGGTTATATGCATATCTGTAGTATCAGTATGAGAAAAAGTATCTTCCTATTGTTTAATTGTTTCTCTAAGAAAATTTTCCCTAATTATAAATTGAAGGGAAGCTGTAAATCGGTTGGTCAAGTTAACTGATACCACCATTGCGTCCGGGGATGATGACGGATGCATAAAGGTTGTTGAGTTGTCTGATTGTGTGTTGTCCTTAACACCTTTCACGCTTTTTTATTTTAATTAAATGGAGGGATTACTATCCCTTGTCACCTTGTCATTTTAGGTGTGGGATACACGGCAACGATCATGCTGTAATATCTTTGATGCCCATGAAGACTACGTCTCAGATATGTGTTTTGTTCCAGATACAAAGCAGCTATTAGGAACAAGGTCAGTGAATTTTGTTGCAGCATTATCTGATTGTATATCCTGTGCAGTGAGTTGTAGTTAGTTTTTAAGTTTTTTTATTTTAACAGTGGCGATGGTACACTATCAGTTTCCAGTCTTCGTAAAAATAAGGTATTCTCTTGACTTAGTCTGTGCTTGCTAATGATTTAAGAGGTATAGTGGACTTTGACTATGGAATGTTTCATTCATCTGAATTGGCCAATTCAGGTTCAAAGTCGTTCAGAGTTTTCTGAAGACGAACTTCTATCACTGGTGGTGATGAAGGCAAGTGCATGAAACTTTGATCGTTTTGGCAGAATCATCATTATGATTGGATTTTAATTTCCAGGATGGTCGAAAAGTTATTTGTGGAACTCAGACTGGTGCTTTGTTACTGTATTCATGGGGTCACTTTAAGGATTGCAGGTCAGAGAAGTATTTAGTTTTCATTTTTTTCTTTCATATGCTGAAGTAAGATGTGTTGGTCATTACAGTTCTTATTATTGTGATAGAAATAATGCTTTTGAGAAATTCCAATTATAAGGAGGTGTAAACATTGCCCTTTCTTTCAGTGATCGCTTTTTAGGCCACCAAAGGTCTGTAGATACACTGCTGAAGGTATGCAATAAATTTTTTACTTTCTCGTCACCAACAAATAGCTCAACGGCAACAAAAATATAATTGTTTCTAAAGCATATTCTGTTGTACTTTAGCTGGATGAAGACACTCTTGTTTCTGGCTCAGAGGATGGAGTAATCAGGTGAATCATGAGCCTTATCTGTGAAGTTTGTTGAATACATTACTTGCTTGGTCACTTACAAATATCAGGTATAACTATTTCACACAGGCTTGTCGGCATTTTGCCTAACAGAATAATTCAACCAATGGCTGAGCATTCAGACTACCCGATTGAGCGCCTTTGTATGTACTATCATGTTATTAATGCGTTTTAGCTGTCACATGCGTCACATCTCATAGCTGCATGTATTTTCTTGGCAGCTTTTTCTCATGATAGAAAGTTTGTTGGAAGTATCTCTCATGATCAAATGTTGAAGGTGGGTTTCTCTGTCTCAAATTCTGACGAGTTTGAAATAGTTATAATTTTAGGTGTATCTATTTTGATGATTTTTCAATTTTACAAATTGCTGCTTACCTTGAAGTTGTTGGAATATTCTATAGTTTGAGTCTTTGTTTGGACAAGTTATAATTTTTTCATGTTATATGGTCTCATTCTTGTAGTTATGGAGCTTCGAAGAGCTATTGGAGGGTTCACATAATCCCCCAGAGGCTGAACTGGATTCATCTGATAGTGATGATGATGAAATGGATATTGATTGCCAGGCTCCTCAATCATCTAAAGGTTTGTTTGTATATTTGAATGACTTATGAGTGTGTGGCAAATGGCTTTATGAATTAGATTCAAGATGGTTTACCTTACACAAATAAGAATTCTATTTTATTTTGAAACTGAACTCGCTCTATATACTCTTCAACTCTTTATTGTAACTTAGAGAATTAAGATTTAGGTGTGTGATGTTTCTTATCGTATACCTTTTAAAGATAAGTTTCTCAAGATGATAGCTGCCTTAGGAAGATAATAGTTTTAGACTTGCATTTGATATGAATTTGGGATCTTTACTTTTTTATATCTGACTGCCTGATGTGACGTTGAAATTGGCATACATGTATTTGTGGGCAAATTTAATGTTCTGCTTGGAATCACATGATTTTCGTTACTGGCTGTTTAGAACTGATGCTTGTTTATTACATGCACTTTTTCACTTGTAGGAACCAAAAACGGAAGCAAGATTCCAGCAAAGCTTCAAGTTCGTCAGCATCTGACTTTTTTCAGATTTGTAATGTCAAGACCCTGGGCATTAATTCTCCGTCCAATTTTGTTCTCCATTTTCTTTTTATTAGAGAAGATATTACTGGCAAAAGGAATACCCATGCCTCCAAGTCCTTTAAAATAACAATATGATTTTTACTTTTGAAGATGCATTTTTTGTACTTAATGAGGCTGTGGTCAGTCTTACCTGGATGTTAGCTTTCTGGCTTCCTTGTAAACTGGGGAAGTGTCAAGATATTTGAGTAGCCTCTCTTGAATTGAGCCGATAAAGGAGGAGACATTAGAGCAGCTATGACCATTTTGATTCTTTTGCTCATCACAGTTCCGGCGGCCTGTGCCACTAACTATACAGTCGAGGATAGGGCCGAGCGGTTGACCAAGGTGGCTACGGAAAGTGGATTTGCGACCGGCGATAATCTCAGTATGTGATGCCTATTTTTAGGCGCATTTTGCCTTCGTGATCATGTTTGTTAGTGAAATACTTTGAGCTTGCTAGCTAGCTACATATTTAATTTTTGCTGCTTGTGCTCTGAATCACTTTTCTTTGGATGTCTCCCCGTCAGATGAACCGGCTTTGCGGTATAAAAATATCCCTTTATGCAAGTATTGACAGAATTCCTTGTATCTGCAAACGTATCTGACTTAACAACTATTTCTTCTTCATTTGTAAGAGCCCAAATATTCTTATTCTATTTTCTAAATATCTATTCGGTACCAGTCAAATGCTTTTATCCATAAATTAAGACCTTACAGCTAATGAAGATATAAAGGATGGTGAGGAGAGCCACCGATATCATAGCGCTATTCATCTAAGATTTATATCAAACAATATAAAGTTTCTTAAGACCATGTTTCTCGCCGTTTGGCTTTTGACGCAAAAATTTATATTTCTATGGTCGTCATCTTCTAGTTTTTCTCATTAATCATCACTAAGTTATCATACGGTCATACCAGTAGGCAACAGCAGTATCTCAAAGAAAGCACGATGATGCTTCATATTGCGTTAAAAAAATGATAGGCCTTTCATTGTTTAATTCGTTTGATATAAAGAATCAAAACAAGTCAAACACACAAGGAGATCGCCAACATCTAAATGCTAGTTTAATATATATAAATTCCGTCCAAACCCTCTTAATTTGATTGTCTTCTTTTAATTACTCGTGGTCCTCGATCTATCACACTTTTATGTATGATAAGAACTACAAAATAATCCCCTAGATTAAACCACCATCTAGAGAAGAGGAAAAGGTAAGGGTAATGATATGAAAACAAAGGGGACAACTGCCTTTTGATTTTGGCACCAAAAAATAAAAAGGAAAACCTTTTGTCACAATTTTTTATTTTGTGTCCCGGGGACTTTCATGTTAAAACCCCTCATTTGGCGGATATAAAACGTATTTGAGAAAAATATTCACCCAATGTCATATGTTATTTGATTGAATAAATAACATGTTACCATCAACAATTTGACTTACGTTCTAATGCTACTTCAGCGACGAACAATAAAAATATCATTAATAATTTTGTTTAATGAATTATATTCGTGTGAGTCACTTGATCCTGATAAAGATAATTTTGCCAATATTTAACTTGTTAATATTATTCTTATTATACTTTTGTACGGCATTTAAATGGTGTCCCCAAACCTAGTTAAATTGGAATTCACAAGATCATAAAATTTTGAATGGTGTAAATGCTATTTTGAAGGTTAGCTATCGTTATTAGTTCGAGGTTGAACCTTAGTGCAAAAACATTGATTGATGAAATTGAGATTTAACTTGTTACAAAAAACAATGGATGAAATTCGTCTTGGCCATGTTTTAGTCACAATGTGGCTGATTATTGCCTTGATAAGTTATTGTCACACCCTTTCTAAGGGTAAGTTCTTACACATTACTCACTCGTCTTTCTTAACCAATAACCCTAATTTTGGTTTAATAATATATCCTAATAAATGACGATCATATTTATTCAATATATCTTTTCTAATTTGGATTCTTTGTGTAAGCTTTAGAAAGTTTTGAAATAAATAAGAAGAATTCGTAGATCTTTCGTAAGTACAGCCTCGTAGGAAATATGAAAGAATTATAATTTATTTAATTATAAATTATTAAATGATGTCCCTCCTGTTTATTCCATAAAAGAAATATAAATTATAATCTTATTCCATGAATCAAGTTTTTTAGACATATAGATGCAAGAATATATAATCACAAGATTCACAACTAAATAAATTATATTTCCACAAAAATAATACACGCCAAATATATATATAATAAAAGAAATTCGACCAAAAAATCACTAATGTTGTGACCAAAAAGCCTGAGGGCAAAGAAGGAAGACGACGCCGTCTCCTCCATCGTTATGATAACGTGCAAAATCTTGCCACTCCCTCCCGCCGCTTCCATCTCTTCCTTCGTCCTTCTCCTCTCTGATTAAATATATACATAGATGTTTGCTTGGCCATGGCGTCTTCCTTCCCAAAATAGCTTTCCATACTGGGTTGGTTCCTTCTAGTACGACAGTAATGGCGGTTTCCTTCACCCCTGTTATGGTCCCGGAGAAGCTCTCGTCGTCGTGGTTGGCGGCGCCGGCGGTGACGCAGGACGAGTTGAAGAGGATCGCCGCCTACAAGGCGGTGGAGTTCGTCGAATCGGGAATGGTGGTGGGGCTCGGCACCGGCTCCACCGCCGTCCACGCCGTCGCCCGCATCGCCGAGCTGCTCCGGCTCGGCGAACTCGAGGACGTCGTCGGCGTGCCCACCTCCACCGTGACCGAGTCGCAGGCGCGCCTTCTCGGCATCCCGCTCGCCGACCTCGACCGCCACCCTGTCGTCGACCTCGCCATCGACGGCGCCGACGAGGTTGACCCGGCGTTCAACCTCGTCAAGGGCCGCGGCGGCTCCCTCCTCCGCGAGAAGATGGTCGAGTCCGCCTCCCGCCGCTTCGTCGTCGTCGTCGACGACTCCAAGCTCGTCCCCGGCCTCGGCGCCACCGCCCAGGCCCTCCCCGTCGAGATCGTCAAGCACTGCCCCGACTTCACCCGCCGCCGCCTCCACGCCTTGTTCGAGTCCGCCGGCGCCGTCGCCAAGCTCCGCACCAACGCCGTCACCGGCGAGCTCTTCGAGACGGACAACGAGAACTACATTGTGGATTTGTACTTCGAGAAAGGGGTCGGCGTCGGCGACCTCGAGGCGGCCAACGACGCCATTCTCCGGCTCCCTGGTGTGGCCGAGCATGGTATGTTCTTGGACATGGCGACCACAGTTATAGTTGCAGGTGCCCATGGTGTCACCGTCAAGAACAAGGTCGATCACTTCCATGGATGATAGCTAGCTAGTGTATGATCTTTGCCTTGTTACCATTTCATTAATATAATTAGCTGCTGCTAGCAATTGCCAATAACAGTAGATTCTTTCTTTCTTCATTTCATTTAATGAAAAAGATTGAATTTTGGGCGGTTTGAATGTCTGGGGAGGTGTTCTTGTTCTGGGGAGTTGTATGGTGTGGCTTAGGATAGAAAATGTTTTAGCTTGCAGCCTCTTAGTAGTTAGTGTTTCTGATGGCAGATAAGATGACCTGCTTTCATTGATTTCTCATTCTTTTGTAGTGCTTGTTAGATTGATATACAGCATAACTTGTTTGATTTAACTGTCTTTTTTAGTAATTGGCATTGACGAACTATATTTTGTTTTTAGAGTGGGATCATCATGTTAATATGCAAAGACGATGGACCTGCAGACTCTGCAAATCATCCATTCCCAGTGTTCTCTGTTCTATGTTTTTCATGGCTTGGAATTGTTTGTAGTTATCTGCTCTTAGTTCAGATTTTTACTTGCGCTTTGGGACATTTTATCTCTTTTTTTAGCTGGATCATGGATGTAGTTTAGGCTGCTGCTTGAATTGCTTCACTCTCAAATCTGAACTTGTTGCCATTTTTTTAAAGAAAAAAGAAAAAGAAAATCTGAACATGGTCTCTATTCCAAATGTTTTGCCTGTTATTTCAATATTTGATTTGTTAACCAATGGTTGAGGAATGAGATCTTTCTATTCAATACTTTTGTGCATTCAATCTCAACCATTGGTTTTATTAACAGTTTTGTTTTACTTTTTCTTATTTCAAATGTTTGCCTGTTATTTCAATATTTGATACGTTAATAGGTTGAGGAATGAGAAGATCTTTTCTATTCAATCCTTTTATGCTTCATTGCTTTTATTAAATAGTTTTGTTTTACTTTTTCTTTTTTCAACCTAATAATTTTTGTTTGTTTGTTCATTTGATGGTGAATAAGATATGTAGAGAGTATCTAGGCTTTGTCCCTAGTCAGTATTAATCTATTAACATCAGCAAATCCCCTTCTCTTTTTGTGTGTGTGATTCTAACTTGTTTTCTGCGGTTATAAAGGCATATGCGGAGAATCATTGCTCGTAGTAAAAATGCAGTTGGATTATCCTTTATAAACTTTCTATGCATTGACGCCGGATAGTTTACATTTAAATAAACAGGTTTGAAATGGCTAAGATAAAGCTTGCAAATTGCTTATTTTCGTATGTGTTATTTTCCCATTCAAAGTGTAAACTACCCGGCATCTCGGCAAAAGTGATCAACGGAAATTAAAGATATATAATTTATTTTTATATATAAGATCTAATTTATAGTGTATTTTCACCCGTAAACATGATCTTATATTTATTTAGTATTAAATGTGAGATTAAATTGAAGATCCCACCACATCAAACAATTTGATACATGATATTCTTATTCTAAGCCCGTCCATCACTAACTTTAGTTTAGGTTATTCTTGGGTCTATGGCTGTTAGTCTAACCAACATTTTTAATGTAAGGCTCATAATCATTGTTTTTAACGGAAGGCTGTGATTAATAGTTTAATTAATATCTTTAGTCTAACTCATTGTCTAATATAGAATTTGATTTTTAATACTTAGCCCAAAAGGCTTAAATTATCTTTTTAAAATTGTTTAACCAAATTAAAAGATTTATATTTTATTTTTATTTATGGATAAAATTTTATCCCAATAATTATTATATACGGTCTAAGTTAAGGGATATCATAATTTTTATCTGCCTGGATATATTTCGAAGCAAATTGCTACTACTTCCAACGACATTGAATTGGAGGGTGCTATAATGGCTCCCATATGCCATAAATATACGGGGGATTGAGATGTGAATTATGAGAAATCCTTGAATGGTTCCTTCGCGAGCCTAATTAACAATCAAGAAACATCCATTCCATTAGGTCCCCGGCATTAAAAATTATCCATGTCATTTCTGAGAACCATTGTTAGCCCATTTTATTGACTAGAAAGGATTTAAAAAATCAGAACACGGCCTACACAACCAGCCCAAATCGCCATAATAAGGCCCATAAAATCGTCCCATCGGCCCATATATCCCCTTACTGATCCTGGTAAATCATATTCGTAAAAAATCGTAGATGTCCAAATGTCAAATATTTCTTTCAAAGCCAAAATTTCACTTATTTGCATCCATTCTGATTTTGTACCCAACCCGGTTTGAAGGAGTTGGCCAATAGTAGCGGTCCAGTCCCCATTAACCATGATTATGAGTTTATCCCAAGTCCTAACTCAACCTCAACTTTTATCATATTTAAATTATTATTAATTAACTAAGAATGTGATGGGTATATGGGAACAATTTTTTTAAAAAAATAGAACATTGTAGTAAAACATGCTTGATTAGTAAGTTGGGTTGCTAATTGAGCGAGCTAAATCGTGAATATTTAGCGTTCGGCTCGACTTGATCTCGACTCGAAACTCGACATTTAAATGTTCGAGTTCGAACTCGACTCAAACTCGAATCTTACAAGCCCAGCTTGAGTAAGGTCGTGTTTAATTTGACTCGACTCAGTTATAACTCGAACTTGACTCGTAGCTCGACTCGAACTCGAGTCGATAAAATAATATAATAATATAATTTTATATTATATATATATATATACACACACAATATAATAACAAAGAAGATAAATAATTGAGATGGTAATTATTCAAGTCATGAGCTCAAGGTTGTAGGTAAAAGATATTTGAATCGAATTCTAACATGTATGTTTAAAGTTCGTTCAATCTCAAGTCGAGTTTAAATGAATTTCAAGCTATTTGAACCGAGTTCAAACATAAGTTGGACTCGGCTCACTTATTCGATTAGCACCCCTAAGTACGTCATATTTTATGACCCACCCTGAATTACCCTTCGAAACCCAATTCCAAATATACAAACGTGCATATATATCAGCACTTAAAACAATGATTAGGATTCGGTAATGGCAATTCAACAAGCCATTTAATATATGTAACTAACAACAACAATCGATGAAAATATGCTACAACAATGTCATGCTTTGATATTAGAATGATACGCCATGAGTAATGAATAGTGCCCCTTTCTCTGCTCATCCAATCACCGAAAAGAAGAAGAAAACAGTTCCAGTAATCGTCCTTCAAATCCCGGATCATCTGCATTTGATGGAATTGCACATGCCTCTGTTATTAGTGCAGCCTTTAAATATTTGATCCGAATCCAAAGATTGAAGAGTAAAGGTGGGAAAGCCATTTCTCATGGACATGACTCAACGAGTTCACAGATAGTCAAGAAAAACTGCACCGACGATGAAGTAGACGTCCAGAAGAAAAGGTCCTTGGATAAGGGTGCAAGGAAAGTATTCT
This sequence comes from Piper betle, assembly GCA_033002965.1. NCBI lineage: Eukaryota > Viridiplantae > Streptophyta > Magnoliopsida > Piperales > Piperaceae > Piper > Piper betle. Next base: position 17,234 of record JAURVB010013083.1, read on the forward strand.
TTGACACTTTTCCGGCCAAAAGCAGCATCCCTCATAAAGCACCAACCTTTAACTAATGCCCAAGTAATGCCATTTCATTACAGAAGAAGATCAACATTGGTGAATACTGTATGGTATGATCCTCAATCCACTTTAGATTTTTTGGACTCACTTTTCTTTGTCTCCGATTGCTTCATTCTGCTTTGTTACTTTCTGGGATTTGTCTTGGCCCTTTGATCATGTAAGGCACATGTAAAAGTAGAGAGGTTCATGCATTCTCTAGAGTTTTGTTGTTGCTTTCTTTTTCGTGAGAGTGGGGAAAGTCTTTGCACGCCATTAGGTGTTAAGAAAGGCGTGTCATTAATGTTGTAGTTATGCTTTAAGTTTCTGACTTTTGTCCATCGCAAACATCAATCAAGATGTTTATATTACTAGCGGTGGTTATTTTTATACGCAATAACCAGTTGGATATTTGGTGTATCGTATATATGGTTGGGAATAAAGATGTGAACAAGTCAGTAAATATTTTACGTTTGGCTTGATTTGGCTTGAACTTGCATTCGTTAATTTTATACTCGAAAAAATACTCGGCTCGAAATAGATAACTCGTTTAACAACAATTAGAGCTCAAGCTAAGGAATATTTGGCTTAGATTGGCTCAAAACTCGAGTTTAATATGTTTAAACTCGAAAAATATTGGGCTCGACTCAGCTTATTAATACTATTGATATCATATTAAACTTATATAGTATTAGACAAAAAATTTTGATTTTATATAAATCAAATATGAGCTAAATACAAGAATTCCCTCTTCGAGCTAAGCTCAAAAGTATAGTAAATAAAACATGAGCCAAACCTAATTTTGGACGAGCTCGACTTCATCCATAATATATCAAAGCTTGTCAAGCACTCAAATATGCTTGTTTAAAATTACATTAAATTCAAAAAAATTCTTCCCCGGCTTGACTAAATTCATTTACCCCCCCTAATTGGGAACACGTACCTAACGTTTGTCACATGCATCCTATAAATGCAAGAAAGAGATAAAATTCAATATTTAATATATTTTTCAACGCACCAATTATATTTTTGTACCTGGAACAAAAATAATAATCCACAGACAGTAATGAAATAAAAATAATACAAAGAAAAAAGTCTAATGATATGACCTGCCAGTTAAGAGAAAGAAAATGTGGGCCTCTAAGTCTTAATTTATGAATGGGTCAACTTAGATAACTTAATCCAGTAGAAATCGGCAAAAGCTAAAATCATGTAAGTAAATATAAATACGTAGTATTAATTAATTAAAACCGTCAAAGCAAAAAAAAAGGGGTAAATTGAAAACATGCAGATTTCAAGCCTTGAAACGGCACACGTGAATCAGGGGCATTTATGTTCAGATATCCAAATCCGGCAATACATCAACTGGTGGTCCAAATTGTGTCTTATGTGCCAATTTTACCATGTAAGATAAAGTCTAGGTTCATCAAAAAACATAATATAAACTTGAGGACGTAGTAAAAAGGGTTCGTGACAAGACGTAATTATTGTAATCAAATCAAATCCCCACAAAAATTATCAAAGATCCGATGGTTCTAAGTAGTTAATGAATGTCACTTTCCGTCTAATTTTGTTTAAACTTTTTTATATGATTTGTCGTCAAGTGGAGTCTTTTTTAGTCCATCCAACAGCGACCAGACACTCGCCCTCCCCTTCCGCTTTTGCCACCTAGTGCGCGTCTATTTTCCGCCGCAGCGGAAAAAATATTATATTCTTGTTCTTAAAACCTATGATTCAAAATAAAAAAGAAAAAAAAAACTATGATCCAAATGGTTAGGGATTTATGGTGGCAAGTACTACAGGGAACTCGGTGTAATACTTAGCATGATTCACTTAAAATTATTTAATTAAAATTTTTAATTTAATTATTATAATTAAAATTTTAAATATTATTAATTAAAAAATTTTAAGTTAATCATCCAAATATTATCATGAGTTTATTATAACACTGTCACGTTAAATCTCTAGCGGATCCAAAAATATATTTCTTAATTACTTTCTTATAAAAGGAAATACTATATAATAATACTTTTCTTTCTTTCGTATTAATGGTATAATATTAATTATAATTTTGGACAAAATTTTCAAATAACAAAACGAATAAGAGTCCATAATCGTTATAATCACAAACTAAATAATTTAATGCGTGACAAATTTGTTTCACACTTAATAGTATTGTTAAATTGAGAAGTTTTAATCATTAATGTGAATTTTTCATTGTATAAATCAAGCTGTTTGTGCTCAACTCAATCTCTCAACTGGAATAAGCTTTCATAGCTTATCTTAATTTCACTTAAAATTAGAATTATGAACAAGCTAAGTTTAATAAATCCTCATTTTTCTCACGTCTGACGTATTTTTAAAGTAGTTATCTCAAATATAATTACAAATTTATTTAAGAATTTATATTTAATAATTTTTTAGACGAGTCCCAAAGAGTGATTCGATGTTTTTCAATTTGTAAGGAAAAAATATTTTTTTTAAAATATATATATATATATATATAGAAATCTTATAATACATAAACAATCAAAATCAGTATGCATTGACAATAAGAGATTTACTAAGCCCAAGTTATTAGTAAAAGATTATGCACTCAAATTCTGTTCATCCTCCAATCAACTAATAAAATCTTTGCTATAAAAGCGCGCGGCGCACCTGCGCTCAGAATCACGGGAACACGCCGCTCCACCACCTCCCGCGTTTTGCTCCGACCTTCTCGCTCCCTCTTTTCTTTCCCTCTCTTTCTCCTCCGGTTCACCGACATCAGCCGATCAATCCGTCGGAGCGACTCCGATCGGCCTTCCTCTTCCCATGGCCGCCCTCTCCTTCTCTTCGACGCCCCTCTAACGTGCGCAGGTGCAATAATGGATCAGCTCGCCGGAGCTGTTTTGGTCTTGAGTCTGTTGTTTCTGGCTCGCTCCTGCGCGGTGTCGGAAGTCGATCGTCTGCAGCTCGGCGGCGATTACCGGAGCTCGGTTCTAGGTTGGTTTTTCGTTTTTGTATTGGTTTTGGCTGGAACAGTGATTCCGTGGAGTGAGCTATTGATTTTTTCTTTTTAAGAATGGTAATTGCTCAAATGAGCGGAAAACGGAATGATTGGGTATCCGTTTGTGAGGCCAAATTGGATATGGAACGTATGATCGGTAGATTCGTCCATTTTGGGTTGGTTGTGTGGGTGGTGCTTTCTCCTGTGTGTGGTTGAGGAGATTGCTTGGATTGATGGTTTTTTGGGGAGTGGAGGATTGTTCTGCTTTTGTTACCGTGTTCTTGAGTTCTCATTGTTTTGTTATTGCAAGAATTATGATGTTGGCATTCCTGGTGTGAACCGTGAAGGTGTTGTATTTGCTTCTTTCGTAAGACTTTCTAATACTGTTATGTATAAATGTGATGCGATAGTCTCACCCCTTTCATTTTTTCTTTTCTTGAAATCCATGTTAGAACCTGCTTGACAAATGGGTGATGAGGTGATTTTTTTGTTGCTTAGGGGTTGGAAACTTGGAGCCGTTGGCGAAAGGTATCTTGCAATTTAATCCCATGAATGATCCCCCGCAGTCGATGGAGTTGGAGCGGAAGAATGTGCTCATTCTGTCCGCTGAGCGCACCAGCAGGCCAGACATTTTCAATGGTTTCAGGAAATACCATGGTGGTTGGGACATCACCAACAGGCATTATTGGGCTGTAAGTTGCGAGAAAACCTTCTGTTTTTTGTTCTTATATGTATATCCGATGAATGATTTTTAAAATGTGAACCAAGAGTACCAAACGTTTTAGTTGCGAGAAGATTTTCACTAAGTGGTGATCTTATCATAAATTAGTGAAAAATTTATAATACTTAATTTTGCTTTTTGGAATTTGTAAGAAGTTTTACAGACTGTATTATCCGCCACCCACAAAAGACCAAAAGGATGTATGAGTGGCACCGGGAAGGAAACTATATTTTACTAATGCAGTTGTATGACCTAGTCGGAAATATAGTGTCCTAGGGCTTGCAAATTTTGAAAACTTATGAAAGTTAAGGTGTGTTCATTCAACTCTGTAGTGTGCAAATAGTGTTTATGTATGAGGATCATCATATTAGCCAGTTAGCAGCCGGATGTTAGTTTCTGTAGGTCACTGGAACAAAACGCACAGGCGAAATGGATTTTGGACAATGACAAAATATCTTTGATTAATCTCTATGACTATAAAGATAATACCAGTAAGTTCAGATGTCATGATCAACTTAGAATGCTATCCCATTTGAAGATATGGACAAGAGTTCTAGGGCAATAGTTTGTAGATTTCTCTACTCTGAAATTCACTGCAGTTACAAATGGAAGTGATTAATTACAAATGGTTTTTGCTACTTGGAATGTTCTTAAATTTATCTACACAGTTTGCACTGTTTCCAAAGCACATAAAAAGTTAACTTTCTTACAAAGTAATGTTTAAAATAAACTAAACTTGGTGTTGGTATCTTCATATTGACTGTGCCTGTGCAGTCTGTTGGATTTACAGGTGCTGCAGGGTTCATTCTTTCAGCCTTGTGGTTCATTTCTTTTGGCGTGGTTTTAGGACTGCATCGCTGTTGTAGGTTGGGTATAAATATTGAAGGCAGGAAAGCACATCTTTACCAAAAGATATGTTTTATGCTACTCCTACTCTTCACATGTGCAGCAGCGTAATGCCCTTAACCTACTGAAGTTTTCTTTTGTACTGTAATGCATTCTTATGTTGATTGTGCATCACCTTACACTATGTTCAGTGTAATTTATTGCATAATTTTCAAGAATTTTTTCCTTCTCCATTATCCCAAATAATCAGAGTCAATGACATGTATCTCATTCTGCCAAAGCACAGTCTAGTATTTATGTGATATTATATGACAAAGTTTTTGACAATAGGAGCCTTTCTTAACATCAACCCTCTTTGATCTTGACTTGGAACTGGCAATCCTAGAGCATTGGCGGGTTTTAAAGTGTAAATAGTCTGTTTTGTTGTGAAGGTTGGCAGCTTTATGTGATATAAGTACACTGCTTCTGTTTTAGGCTTTTTAGCTGACTTTTTCATGTGACCCATTTTATGCTGCTGTCTTATTCTCTGTTCTGTCATATTTTGACAGTATTTTTTCCACTGCAGGATTGGGTGCATTCTTCTTTCTGTTGGGCAGAATCAATTTCATGGAGAAGTGTCAAGTACCCTAAAATTTGTAGTGAATCAATCAGATTTCACGGTCCAAATTCTAAAGAATGTAACAGGATTTTTGTCTCTGGCAAAAAGCATTCATGTGGACCAGTTCATTCTTCCTTCCGATTATCAAGCTAAGATTGATAGCTTAAATATTGATTTGAGTAAGGCAGCAAATATTCTCTCAGAAAAGACTACTGAAAATTCGGCCAAAATAAGAAAGGCTCTGAATAATGTGTATGTGTATCAAAGCCTTACCACTTCCCCTTAATTTTTGTTTCCAAGTTATTAATTGCTGACCTCTTCTGTTTGCAGGCGGTTATCATTGATAGCAGTTGCTGCTGTAATGTTGTTGCTTGCCATAATTGGTTTTGGTATACATTTTTACTTCTGCTTTTTCAAGCCGAGCATTAAACTATAAACTTTGAACTGATAACTGTATCCATGACTTGCAGTACTTTCACTTCTAGGTTTCCAGCATACTATATATATGTGAGTAGAATTTTTTCTAAATATATTAAATATCCTTTTAATTTGCTTCTTTTTAGTGCTCACTATATGAGTTTGTCCAGATTCATACTTAGTGGTTGGCTATTCGTGGCTTTTACATTCATCCTATGTGGAATTTTCGTGATTCTTGAGAAGTAAGTCCTTGTATTATTGCATTAAATTTTAATATTTTCCTTCTTGTCGCTGTTAAATTTAAGATGGAATAAATTTACCATTTTTTTTGGCTTCTCAGCACTGTTGCAGATACTTGTTTAGCAATGGATGAATGGGTAGATCATCCTCAAGCTGAGTCAGCTTTGAGTAATATTCTGCCATGTGTTGATGAGAAGACTACAAACCAGACTTTATATCAAAGTAAAGAAGTAATCAGGCAGATTGTGGATGTTGTAAACACTGCAATATACACCATCGCAAACTCTAATTCACCTCCAGCATGGGCCTTTTATTTCTACAACCAGTCCGGTCCACTGATGCCCCCTCTTTGTAATCCTTTTGATTCTCAATTAAATGACAGGCAGTGTCAAGAACCTTGGGAGGTGTCCTTTGCCAATGCGTCTACCGTAAGTGTGATGTTCTTTCATAGCTAATTTTATTTTTTTATTTATAGTTCCTTGATATAAGTGAACTTGGTGGTGGTTGTTTTTAGCCTACTTCTCGTCCAATGTGCTCCACAGACATCAGAATTTGTATGTGTTGCCCAATGCTGACCTACATGTTTTTATTCTCTCAACAGGTTTGGCAAAATTATACTTGCGAGGTTTCGGCTACAGGTTCATGTATGACAAGTGGTCGAGTGACCCCAGAAGTATACTCACAGTTGGTAGCGGCTGTGAACATAAGTTTTGCCCTCCTTCACTATACTCCCCTTCTTCTTAGCCTTCAGGACTGTGAATTTGTTCAGAGTTCATTTACGACAATCACAAGATCATATTGTACCCCGCTAGGCAATTATCTCAAGATGGTGAATGCGGGGTTAGCTCTCATATCTGTTGGAGCAATGCTCTGCCTCATCTTATGGGTTTTCTATGCAAGCCGCCCCCTCAACAGGGAGGAGGTGTTTGCGAAGAGATTATCTGTTGGAAAAGATACAACCAAGGACATATCAACCATCAAAGTTATGGTCGCATGTTAATAAATGTTTTCAACATACTTCATGCAGGGGATGGCAGTCCCCGTGTAAGGAAAAATTTGTCCGGAGAAAATAGTATCCCAAAACGGGGCGAAGCACCAAATTTGGGTTATAGAATGTAAAATCCAGTGTAAATGTATATACTGTACTAAGCAGCGAGTACTTCGCATCTACTAAAGCAGGTGAAAGTTTTTACTGCACAGATGTCAAAATATAGCAGTTTTTTCGTCTTATATAATCTTCCTGGAGAAAAGTGTGATACTTGATGAATATCAATTAAGGTATCCAGCTCCGTATTAAAATTATATATTGTAGGTTTAGAGGGAAAGATCAATATCAGTTAAGGTATTTTATGACAATTATCAAATCCTTCTAATATTTTGTTCTTTGCACTAGATGAATTAATTATCTTATTCAATCGAGCTTGAAATCTGTTATTTTCTATAATTTATAGCGATATTTTTATTTGCGTCGTTCTCCGCTGAATCTAATAAATGCAAATATCGTATTAAATATGCATGTGGTTTTCATTATTATAGCACCATTATCTTAATTTGAAAAGAGGCACGAAGTACACTTCATTTGGTTTTAAGTTGTACTTTTTATTTTAAGTAATTTAGTAGGTTTTATCATTTATAAATTATATAGACAAATAAAATAATAAATAATAAGGATAATTATGAAATTTTAACACAGTTTAATATTTTTAATTTTTTCATCTTAATTATTAAACTAATTATAATAAAAATTAATTTTAAAATATTTATTAATTTGTTCATAAAATTTTAAAGTAGGTCATAATGATATAAAAAAATAAATTTTATTAATCTCTTACTTATTTAGTTTATTTTTAATATATATAAGTATTATATTGTGGAACCCACTAAAAAAAATTATATATATATCGGGGGGCGCTATAATTCGGCGCCCCCTTTGGCAATGCATCATGTGCTGTCTATGTGGGCCGTTGGACTCAACAACCCCACATACGCCCCTCCGTCTCCTACCCGCCCACCCTCCCACTCTCCAGTGTCCTGCCCTCCAGCCACTTGTCACCCGCCCTCATGCCCCCCTTCCCCACGGCCCGCCTGCCCTCCAACCGCCCCCAGCCCCCCATATGCCGTCCACTACTCTCCCCCTATCGCCAACCCTTGCTCCCCCCCTCCGTCTCCTACCCACCCACCTCCCACTCTCCAGTCTCCTGCCCTCCAGCCACTTGCACTTGTCACCCGCCCTCATGCCCCACCCCCCTCTTCCGCCGCCGCCGCCCCAGCCCCACACGCCGTCCACTACCCTCCCCATGTCTCCTAACCAACTATCATGATCCATATCACCGGTGCAATCCATATCACCCATGAAATTTGGATTCTTAAATATAATCAAATTTTAAAATAAATAATAATAATCCATATCTTAAGATGATTATTTATTAAAAGAGACTACAACCCGTATCATATAGCAATCACTACCTAATTTTAATCTAAAATATGCCTAAGATCAAGAATACTAAAAAACCGTGTTCCATATCACCAGTGCCCACTTTAAGTAATGGACCTTTTTCGAGCTTTGAATAACCCTCTTCCAAGTAATCCTTTTTTAGGTCACTACCTTTCAAACACCAAGTTGAGACATGGGCCACGAGGTCCGATGCCATATCTTACGAGTCTTGGTTACATCTGAAAATGAAGGCTTGCTTATCGTATGGTAGTCACCACACGTTGTGGAACCCCGAATGGGACTAAAGCAGAATATGCTACAAACTTATGTTCCGTACCTTAGGTTTCTAAAAGAATCTTACTTAATTTTTTCCTCTAAAATTAAAGCGTCAATCTCTTCAAAAGCTAAACCAAGACTAACGTCATATCACTAATATACTTTTTATATTAATGATGCTAACTCGCATATAAAAAGCATATGTTATTAGTAATTAGAATTCCAACTATGAATGGAAATTTGCCTTGTACTCAATCAAGAACTATATACCATTCAAAGAAATCAATAAGCTTCCGCCTTACATGTAAAAAAGTGGCATGTATATAAGAATGCATTCTGAGATGGGTACTAATTAAGTATGCGCGCGGTGTGAACTTGCTTACATTTCCAAGCATCACCATCTTCTCCTTATTCTTTCTCTTTCTATTTGAACGAAGTTTTACGATGATCTCCACCTTAACTTAAAATACAAACATGGGTTATAAATTATTAATGATGATCAATAGTTCTAATGTGTCCACCTGACTTACATCATTCATAAATCAGGAAGAAGACCGCAAGTAGTTCAACCAAACCATGTACTTTAACACGTGTCAACTTTTATATCCGTTTATCTTTCATTGAACATCATCTTGGTTGGCTGGTCAGTTCCCAACAAGCAATGTCATGGAGTCCTGCAAATGTGGTAATCTCCGTCAATCCAATTCATTGGACTCTCAAGTTGCATCCTCCACTTAGGTGGTGATAACTCGTTCTTTCAAGAAAAACTCTCTACCCACAACTTCAAAGTGAAAGTATTTCAAAATACCACTTTAATATATAGCTGAATCGACTACAAGAAACATCTTGGGTACCAAGATGTCATATTGGTTACCCAGATGTCATAGGTTATGTAGCGTTTCACAGATCAAGCTTTGGTGTCAGAGAGGGGTTTGGGAGTTTGCCAACTAAACCAACAACCAAAACCACATTTAAGACAAGAGCCATAGTCATATCAGCTCACGTTTACATCCAAGATTTGAAGCCAACAGTGTCATCAGTTATCTGGTGGCCTTGTACTTAAACAGTGGATAAGGAGAGCCTCGGACGTGACGTCTCAAATCGCCCTTCATATGTGTGAAGCATCTCCCTCGAAATTCTTCACTGCCTCCCCTTCCTAACACCTCTGTTTCACGGCCTGTTTTATCACAGAGAAAGAAAGAAAGAAAGAGCCGGCGTCAGTTTCCACTTTCATAAGCTAGAGTCAGGTGACTTTTCTGTTTAATTTTTAGCTTTTTTGGCTTATACTTAAAAACTTATTTTAATTATTGTTTTCAAGCTGTTCGATTAATTTACTTATTTCTTTTGAAGCTTCTTGTTAATTATGCTTGTTACCCTTTTTTGTAGCACTTAGTTTTTTTTTTGCGAAAAAATAAAATTAATAAAAGAAAATCGCCAATAAATAAAAAAATATAGGTAATTATAAGTAAAAAGAGCTTGTTAATCAAATCATTAGGAAAGCGTATAGTTCCTTTCCAACATCAAAGTAGCACATTATGATAATTGTTAATGAGAATTTAGAGGATAATTAGTGAAGTGAGTAATTACTGGTCATTGAAATTAATCGTCCTAATTTTTGTAATATATTCCCTTGTGGGCCCAGGAAACAAAATTATCATTTTTCACCATGCAAAAAAGAAGAAACAACTTTTTTCACAGTTAGCTAAGAGAGGAGTGGGGGAGGGAAGGTGGCGCCGCCGCCGGCGAACGTGGTCAGCGCCGTGCACATCATGGGCGCGACCCTCCCCACCTTCACCGCTCCCTCCTCCTCGTCATTGGCTTCGCAAACCAGCAAACCGACGATGGCGTCACCAGCTTCCATCCCATGCCATCGCTTGCCTTCCCCACCCGCCATGCTTTGATTGATTGATTGGTACACAAGTAGTCGTAGTAGAAGAAAGAAAGAAGATGAATTTGATGATGCTGATGAAGAACAACACTCCATCTCTTGCTTTCTAAACTCCAAATACCCAGATATCGGTTGCTTCCCACCCTCTTTGTAACAAAGAAAGAAGAAAAGGTACCTTCCTTTCCTTCTTTCTCACTTCCTCTACTCCCTGCTTTTTCTGCGGCGTCTTTTGCTGAGCCTTTCTTTTTTCTTCCCGCCCCCCTCCCTGCTGCTTGGTGGCTGGTCGATAAAAAGCTGCCATCTTTGCATCGCTCTCTTTCGCTTTATTCTTTCGTTTTTAAGGTACTTCCTTTTTCCAGGGCCACCAGCTCCTGCTGCGGTTTGGTAGTCCTGTCTCTCTCTGTTTCTGTTGGGGGCCTCGTTTGCTTTGTTCCCGTGCTGTTTTGGACGTGTCTATATGTTTTGAGTTTTGGGTGCCGTTTCGGAGGTGCCTTCTCTCCCCTGATTTGTCTGTGCTTCCCAGGTTCTTATCTTCGAGATTTTTTTTTTTAAAGTCTCCTTTTTTACGTGTGATGTTGTTTTTTTTTAATTGTTCAAATGTGTCGTTTGAATCCTTTGCCTGGTTGTTCGGGCTTATGGTTACTGTTGGATTGCTGCTTTGAGTTTCAGCTGTCACCATGTATCTGTTATTTTTGTTTGGAAGGAACTAGTTTGCATACTGGTATAGTAATGATCCCCTGGGATTTCAGTTGTTTTGATTTGTGAGTGTGTTCAGTTCTTCGGTGATTTGAGACCATCCACTGGTTGATCCTTCTTCCCGTGGCTCTCCCTTTTAGCTCCAGTATATCTTTGTTTTGTTTGGAAGCGACTAATATATGCATGGTATACAGCAATAATCACTTGGATTTTCAGGGTTCTCTCGTATGGTTTCAACAGCTGCCGTTGCCAACTGTATAGCTTCTCATGCCTCTTTTTTAGCTTCAATATCATCTTCTCACGGTTCTTCAAAAACTTTTTGTTGCTGTTTGGAAGCAACAAATAAAATGAATAGGATGGTAAAATCACCTCGTTTTCCAACGTTTTCGGTTGTAGGTATATTGAGTTATTTTGTGAATTTTGGGCCTCCATGCACCGGTTCTTCTACGACCCTTCTTCTCGTGATTATCTTGTAGCTTTAATACCTTCGTTTTGTACTTCATTCAACTTTCATTTTCGTTTGTTTCTGTGCTTCTTAATTGTACCGAGTTCTGTCTTCGCCGGTTCTTGGCATGCTTGATTGCTTTTGAAATGTCCACTTTCCTAAGGTGTACTGACAGCGTTCTTCAGATTTTGATGTAATTTTGCGTGTTCGTGAGCTCATTTCAACTCTAGTTGTAGTTTCCCTTTTCAGTTCCTCACTTGAAGACATAGCCTGCTAAAGTTCTTGTTAAAAGTGTCAAGCTTCGGAGAGGAGTTTTTGAGTTTCATAAGCCATGGGAGATCATTTGGCCTTGTTGGTTGATAGGTTAATCACTGAGTCTACCATTCAAGCTGCTTTGGAGAGCAGAAGTCGCTTCCAGAGTCCTTCGTCCACTGCAAGAGTTGAAACCGATTGTTCTTCGCCAAAATCCAAAAATGAGAACGAGACAACATCTGGGAAGCTAGTTGAATGCCGTATTTGCCAAGATGATGATTTAGATTCTAACATGGAATCTCCTTGCGCATGCTGCGGCAGTTTGAAGGTGATGTTTTAATTTTATCCTCTTCCCTTATAGTGACAATGAATATTCTCCTTGATAAACCAAGTGGATGCTTTTTTTGACAATTTCATTGAATTTTTATATCGATCATCTTCAATGAGATTCAATACCACACATAATAGAACATGCAAGGATGGGCTTCTCTTGTCACTTCAAATTTTGATTTGGTTTATGTTCCTCGAATTAATTGATTGAATATCTTCTCCTAAATTCTAATATTTGTAATCGACTGGAAATTCTGGGGACGCTATGTACGTCTGTTTATAAAAATGCTGTAGTGTTACTTGGAATGTGTCAAAGTAAGATTGTCCAAGGTGGAGCTTGTATATAAAGGAGTTTCTATATAAAAAGCAAATTGTGACGAATGCAAAACTTTTGAGAATTACCAATTGATATTAGTTCAGGAAATATTAGCGTTTCAGATTGTTGATAGATCATTCCGCTTCAATATTTATACGCTTCACACATGTATTTCTCTGCCATTCGTATGTGAATTCCACAGTGTTTCGAACTATTGAGTTTTTGTGCCTGTGGAATCAATTTTTATCTAATGGTCTGAAGTTTTTTTGCAGTATGCTCATCGCACGTGTGTTCAGAAGTGGTGTAATGAGAAGGGTAATATCACCTGCGAGATTTGCCACCAGGTGATATTCTTGAGCACACCCATTTTTGGTATATTTAAATCCCTTTTTATTTGTTTTCCTACTCTCTACAATAACTTCTGTAATCTATTTTTGAATTACAGCAATTCAAGCCAGGTTTTACAGCCCCTCAACAATTGTTTCATTATGGGAGCATCCCTATGAATTTTAGGTGATGAATTCTTCAATATCTTCTCTATGTATTGCAAGTCTTTTTCAAAACTAAAATGTGTTTTCTTTTAGGGGAAACTGGGAGATATCAAGACGGGATTTGAATAATTCTCGATTTATAGCCATGGTTGCGACGGAGCGTAATTTCATGGATCCTGATTATGATGGGTATTCTTGCCATAATGCAAGAGGATTCACTTGCTTTCGGTCCATTGCTGCTGTTGTAAGTTCTTTTAAGTAGATAATGCTCTACACATTGCCTAATAGATGGTCTTAATGACGCTAGTAGATTGTTTTCCCCTGTAGAGTTGTTTCTTTTGTTTTCTTTCTCAATCTTCCTCATTTGCTAATCTGCTAATGATCTTATATCATCTTGATAATTTATACTCTTATACTCTTTATCTTGCTGACACTTTCTCTATATGCAGTTCATGATTCTTTTGATTTTGCGCCACACTCTTCCTCTGATTCTGATGGGATATGATGACGAATACTCCTTTCCAATATTTACAGTAAGTTCAATTTCTTTTCCCTCTTGGTTTATTTGTCAAATAATGCATAATTGCATCAGCACAATTTTCTAGCAATTGTTTCTTCTTACGTATGTGCTTTTATCAATTTAGATGTTGATATTAAGGGCAGCAGGTGTTCTTATACCTATATACATAATGGCTAGGATACTTGCTACATTTCAGCGTAGACGTCATCAACAGGTTCTTATCTCTTTTTTTCATTTTATTTCTCGAAGTGAGCTACATTTTATTCATCCTACCAAATTACTCTTTAAGAAATTTGGGGATAGCTTATAGATTCTTATCTTTAAAATTTGTAGATTGCATCTATCATTTATAAGTTATGTTGTTTCATTCTTCTTGGGTAGGTGCACAGGGAATTTCCAATTGCATCTGAGCAATCTCTCTGCTAGAGGCACATTCTCAACTGCATTCTGGCGCACTGCTTTTATACACTATCTGGGATTTCTTCCTCATTTGGTTGGACAAGAAAATGGGCAGTGTGGGTAGTCTAAATACAAAGAACATATACTGAGAAGCAGTCTTTTGAATCATCTTATGGTTGTTAGTCAGTACAGCGTCTCTCTTTAAAATGTGGATAATCATACTGCTTTGATATGTTACTCTCAATTATGAAAATCACTCTTATACCAGTGGAATGTACCTGCTGACTTGTGTACATATTGAATATTTCAAAGGAGGGTAGCTGTACATAAAGATAAAAACAAGAAGTTGTTCCGGATACATGATTACATCTTTGTAGTGCCGAATGCTTGTATTTTTGCTTGGCTCATTGACCTACTTATTTTGATACATCTGATGATCATCTTCTCAGACAAACATTCGAATGTAGAACGGTATAATTTCATCTGTTTGTCATGGGTTTTGCATGAGTTGGTGTTTTCTCTCTTTTTCATTGAACAAAATGAAACGTCAGAGAACATAATGTATGATGTAAGGTTCCTCTGCGCTCTGTTGCATATTTTGCCAAGTCCAGCGATTTATATAGCCTTTAAAAATACCAAAAGAGAAGTGAACAAAAACTGCATCTTAACTTAAAAGCCCATTACTCGGAGAGTCGAGTGACTCCGGACCCGGTGTTTGTTCATGATGCACTTGCGTACTCAGTGTCCTGAAGCTGATAAACTTAGAATCTTCGTTCAGAAATCTTAACTTAGTGGTTATCTTCTATTAGAATTTATCCTCGTCATTCATATGCCATCTTCACAATGTTCATAGAACAAAGCTTTCAACCTCGTTCTTCTTTTCTATTCTGAAAATTTAAAGACATCAAAATATCAGTATAAAGTACAAATTGTAGTAAGAGAGGGAAGAGTTCGTAAATTTAACACCAAGTTGGATAGTATTGACTCAAACCCGACTCAATTAAAGGTTCAATTACCTGACTTAGATTGAAAGGCAATCAAATCAAATTCGATTATAAGCAAAATTATATTCAACTCGACTCAATTAGTACACCTAATCATAATTCTTCAAGCATCATTAATTAGTTATATAACAAGAGGGCGATGTTGCGTAATAATTACTATTAATTAATAATAAAATTGATGATAGGTTCATATCGTAACCGAATTGCGCTAGCTTTGACACCGCCCGATTATGTCCGGATTGTCTTGGCGGGAACCCTGCGCCGACCTCACTCTTCCCGCCAAAGCCCAGGCCGTGCCTGTTCACCATCCCTCCCCATTGCCGAACCTTCGTCAATCCATCCACGCCGGTAACTCCTTTTTGCTTTATGATTAATATATTGAATTTGGGATGGCCGTGAATGATGCCTTTGTTGCTTTATTGATTAATATGGAAGTAAAGATTTGATTTTTTATTTTTATTTTTATTTTTCCTGCCCAAATGTTGTCTTGGTTTGTTTGTGACTCACTTGGTTGTTGTTGTCCATACTATTTGTATCGATGGATGATCTATTTCCATTCTTGTACATTTGGCATGCATAACGTCACTATTGCTGGTCATGGGGCTTTATAGCTTTTGATGTGTATGTGGAGTCTGTTGGATGATGGCATTTGAAGCTTGTTATTTAGTCATACGGGTGTTTAACGTATTGTGTGGTTAATAATATGTATGTGGAGTCTATTGCGGGATGGCATTTGGAACTTGCCATTTAGTCACTCGGTGGAGTCTACTGTATGATGCCATTTTGAAATATTGGAACGCGATATTTAGCTTTGCTGATCAATATATGCTATGGTGGTTGGATTACTTTTGGTAATAAAAGTTTGTATTATTGAACTTTACTATCTCGATATTTGCTTCTTCACTTTCTTGGATGCTATAAGTCTTTTAAAGTACAGTCTTTTGCAGTGGACCAGATGGCCCTCTGAATTAAACAAGCTTTTGTATGTTCCTCTTTAAAACAATGCCCATTGTAATAATTGTTGTCTAGTCTGTAAAATCGTTCTTCTTTTGTGTTGTGTGTTTATATTTAGCAATCCATGGAAAGTCACACTGGTTCGAAAAAACAAACGGAAAGAATTGAATAAATTAGTGAGTCAGAGAATGATGGTGGCTCACAAGACTCCTCTGACAAAGAATTTTGTTCTGAAATGGGCAGCTCCGATGGATCGGAAAATTATGAGGTGGAATATGAGCACAATGAAGAACAGCAGGAGAGAGCACTCACAATGATGATTATTATAGAAGCTTCCTTCCACATTCGTAGAAAATGAAGGTTTTGTTAAGTTTTTGAGAACGTTGACTCCTCTTGCTCCTAGTGTTTCATGTGACAGCATTAAACGAGATTGCGTGAAAGTTTTTTTGAGGAGAAGACGAAATTACTAGACTCTAGAAAATGTGGATAGAGTGGATTTAACTGTTGATCTGTGGGCCTTGTTGGGTTGCCCCTCCACTGTAAATACATAAACTTATAACCTTATTTTGGGCAAAAATCAAGATTTTTCTAGATTTGGTTAGTTGAAAGGGATAAAAGCAACGTACGCCGCTTTTCTTCTTTGGGGTTTTTTCTGATTTTTGGGTTTTGGAGAAAAACTGCTGCAAAGGGAGAAAGAAAATTGTGTGGATTGAAGAAAGGTGAATGCTTTGTTGAGATTGACTTGCAATCGTCAATGGTAACTTTGCCAAGTTCTTAATCTGTAATATTCTTCCTTTATTGTCTTCTACGACTTTATACCAATTTTGTAAAAAGTACAGTAAATTAGTATTAGGGAGTTTGTTCTCCTGTGGATCTATTCTGTATCAAAATTGTGATATAGTGAATTTGATCTGGCCATTTGCCCTGTGGTTTTTTCCCAAATTTGGGGTTTTCCACGTAAAATTATCTTGTCGTCTCTCTCTATTTGCTTGGTACTTTTCATCCTTATGTGTTGAAATAGAGGATTTGTATTTGGTTTGTTTGGTTAATCCCAACAAGTGGTATTAGAGCCAACAGGTTTGCAAGTTTTGGTTGTTGATATTTGATGCCCACCAGGTGTTCGACGAAATTTCTAAGAGCCTAGTTGGTGTGTCTGTGATTTATATTTTAACAAGATGGCTGATGAGAAGTATGTTAAGATGATATCTCTTAAGGGGCCTAGTAACTGGCATTATTGGAAAGGAAAGATGATTGATCATTTATATTCCAAGGATTTATATGAACCTATCACTGGTCAGAAACCGACAGAGGTGACTGAAAAAGACTGGAATAAGTTGGATAGGAAGGCTATGGCCTGTTTGAGACAATGGGTAGATGAAGTTGTGTATCATCATGTTTCTAAATTGACGTCCTCAAAAGCAATATGGGATAAACTCCAAGAAGTTTATGAGAGGAATACTGCTGGCAATAAGACCCTTTTGATAAGGAAATTGGTGAATTTGAGGTATAAAGATGGAAATGACATAAGTGAGCATCTCAATGAGATGAAGAGTATTATTACTCAACTTGCCAGGATGAAGATGACTCTAGATGAGGAATGACAAGCTATCCTACTCCTCAACACTTTGCTAGAGAGTTGGGAAACATTGGTGATATCTTTGAGCAATGCTGCTCCGGATGGAAAACTCACAATGGACATGGTAACAAGTAGTTTACTGAATGAGGAGGTGAGAAGAAAATCTCTACCAACTTCAGGGTCTCATGCATTAGTGTCAGAAGAGGCAAGAGGTAGATCGAGAAATAGAGACACAGACAGAAGGGACAAGAGTCGAGGAAGGTCTAAATCCAGGAAGCACTTGAAGTGTTATTATTGTAACAAGACAGGTCATATGAAGAAGGATTGTTGGAAGCTCAAGAAAGACTTGAAAAATAAGGACAACAAGGATCAAGGAGAAACGAACACTAATGTTGTGCATGATGACATGGTGATTCTTTCTGATTGTGGGAATGATTGTTTGATGACCGATTGTGATGCTAGTTGGGTAGTTGACTCGGGAGCATCATTTCATGCAACTCCAAGCAGAAATTTCTTTGCTACCTATGAATCTTCAGATTTGGGAATAGTGAAGATGGGAAATAGTGATACTTCCAAAATTGTGGGACTTGGAGATGTGCATATAGTAACAAACACGGGTTACAGATTGGTGCTTAAAAATGTCAGACATATTCTAGATTTAAAGATGAGTTTGTTGTCAACCGGAGTGCTTGATGATGAAGGATTTGGTTCACAATTTGTACAAGGTGTGGAAACTTGTGAAAGGTTCTCTTGTTGTTGCTAAAGGGAAGAAGTGTTGCAGTTTGTACAAAATTGAGACGAGTCTGGTTCGAGGGGAGGTTAATATCTCCTCATTTGATTCCACTCCTGATTTGTGGCACCATCGATTGGGACACATGCGTGAGAAGGGACTAGAGACTTTGAATAAGTTAAATCTCCTTCCCAAAGTCAAGGACATCACAATTAGTCTTTGTGACCATTGTTTGGTCGGGAAACAACATAGGACATCTTTTGCAAGCACAAGTACAAGGAAATTAGAAGTTCTTGAGTTGGTACACTCTGATGTGTGTGGGCTTATGGAGGTAAAATCTCTTGCTGGTTTTATTTATTTTGTCACTTTTATTGATGATACTTCTAGGAAGGTGTGGGCTTATGGCATGAAAAATAAAAGTGATGTTTTTGGTATCTTTAAGAATTTTCATGTATTGGTTGAAGAGAAACCGGTAAGCTCTTGAAATGTCTTAGAAGTGATAATGGTGGTGAATCTTGTTCTGGTGAGTTTGATGAATATTGTAGCAAGCATGAGATTAGGCATGAGAAGACGGTTCCTATAATGGAGTGGCTGAAAGAATGAACAGGACCATCTCTGAGAGGGTTAGGAGTATGTAGTCTTCAGCTAAGTTGCCTAAAAACTTCTGGGGTGAAGCAATGAGCATAGCTTGTTATTTAATCAACAGATCTCCCACACATGCTCAGGACAGTAACATACCAGAAAGGATTTGGTGGGACAAAAGGTTAGTTATTCTTAGGGTTGCTAATTGAGCGAGCCAGCTCGTGAGCATGTAGCGTTCGGCTCGGCTGGACTCGACTCGAAACTCGACATTTAAATGCTCAAGCTCGAACTCGACTCGAACTCGAATCTTACGAGCTGAGCTTGAGCAAGGTCGTGTTCGACTCGGTTATAACTCAAACCCGACTCGAACTCGACTCGTGGCTCGACTCGAACTCGACTTGATAAAATAATATAATAATATAGTTTTATATTATATTATATTATATATATATATTTATATATATATATATACACACACACATAATATAATAATAAAGAAGTAAGATAGTTGAGATGGTAAGTATTAACCTTGATGACATCAAGGTTGTGGGTTCAATCCACATTGAGTGCATTTTCTTTTAAGTAAGGGACTTTTGACTTTTAATCGAGCCGGTTTCGAGCTCGACGAACGAGCTGGGTTCAAGCTTGGGAAAATTAAATAGTTTAAGTGTATTCGAGCTCGAGTCGAGCTCGAACACATAAAAGATATTCGAGTCTAACTCGAGCATATATGTTCAAAACTCGTTCGATCTCAAGTCGAGTTCGAACGAGTTTCGAACTATTCAAGCCGAGTTCGAACGAGTTTCGAAATATTCGAGCCGAGTTCAAACACAAGTCGAGCTTGGCTCGCTCCCTCAATTAGCACCTTAGTTATTCTCATTTGAGAGTCTTTGGTTGTAAAGCTTTTGCACATGTGCCCAAGGAGCAAAGGGCTAAGTTTGACTCTAGAGCCGTGGAATGTATCTTACTGGGATATGGTGATAATAAGTTTGGATACAAACTTTGGGATCCTAAGAATAGAAAACTGATTCGAAGCAGAGATGCAATTTTCAGGGAGGATCAAACAGTTGAGGACTTTGGCAAGGAAGAAGTTCCTCAAACTAAATCTCAGGAAAGCTTGGAAAAGATAAAAGATCCTTCAACCTCAGCTAAAAGTGAAAAAGCGGCTCAGGATGACACAATTATTTCCCCACTGAGTGATGATGAGGGTGAGGATGTGGTGTCTGATGATATTTCTAATGCGTTTGTTAATAATGTTGGACAGGAACATGGAGATTCTGATCATGGGCAGCCAACTAATGTGAGGAGATCAGCTCGTGAACCAGTTCCATCAACAAGATATCCATCATCAGAATATGTGACAATTACTGAATGTGGAGAACCAGAAAATTTCAGTGAGGTCAAAGCTCATGTAGAAAAGGAGAAGTGGTTGAAGGCAATGTAAGATGAGATGAAATCTTTGCATGATAATCACACCTATGAGTTTGTGGATCTTCCTAAGGGGAAGAGAATATCAAGGAATAAATGGGTCTACAGGATCAAATATAAAGAAAATAACACACAACCAAGGTACAAGGCAAGGTTGGTGGTGAAGGGCTTCGGACATAAGAAAGGTATTGATTTCGATGAAAATTTTTCTCCTGTTGTTAAAATGTCTTCTATTTGAATTATTCTGGCTTTGGCTGCAAGTTTGGATTTGGAAGTTGAACAGTTAGATGTGAAGACAACCTTTCTTCATGGTGATCTTGAAGAGACCATATACATGGAGCAACTAGAGGGTTTGAAAGTCAGAGGAAAGGAACAGATGGTGTGCAAATTGAAAAAGAGTTTGTATGGTTTGAAGCAAGCTCCTAGACAGTGGTATAAAAGTTTGATTCTTTTATGGAAAAGAATGGGTACAAGAAATCTGTTTCTGATCACTGTGTGTTCATCAAGAGGTTTGATGATAGTGACTTTGTTATTCTGTTGCTTTATGTGGATGACATGTTGATTGTAGGACATGATGGAGCCAAGATTACAAGTTTAAAGAAGAACTTGAACAAATCCTTTGCAATGAAGGATTTGGGACCGGCAAAGTAAATCTTGGGAATGTCCATTCGGCGCAACAGGGGAGCTAGAAAGCTTTGGGTATCACAGCAAAAGTACATAGAAAAGGTACTTGAAAAATTCAACATGAAAGATGCAAAGCCGGTTGGAGTTCCACTTGGGGGTCACTTCAAGTTGAAGAAAAGTGACTTAAGTGAAACAGAATTGAAGGAAATGAGAAAGGTTCCTTATGCTTCTGCAATTGGTAGTTTGAAGTATGCTATGGTTTGTACAAGGCCTGATATAGCATATGCAATTGGAATGGTTAACAGACATTTAGCAAATCCGAGTAAAAAACATTGGCAAACAGTTAAATGGATAATGAGGTACTTGAGAGGTACGTCTAAAATGTGTTTGTGTTTTGGAAGTGATAAGCCTTTATTGGTTGGCTACACCGATGCAGACATGACAGGTGACTTGAAAACAAGAAGGTCAACATCTGAGTTTATTGTTAATTTTGCTAATGGGGCTGTGTCTTGGCAGTCTAGGTTGCAAAAG
This sequence comes from Piper betle, assembly GCA_033002965.1. Taxonomy (NCBI): domain Eukaryota; kingdom Viridiplantae; phylum Streptophyta; class Magnoliopsida; order Piperales; family Piperaceae; genus Piper; species Piper betle. The sequence continues at coordinate 38,560 of JAURVB010013083.1, forward strand.
TGTGTTGCATTATCCACAACTGAAGCATAATTTATTGCTGCTACAGAGGCTTGCAAGGAGATGATATGGATTAAGAGATTTTTGAATGAAATTGACATTGAACAGGAGAGATACATTGTACACTGTGATAGCCAGAGTGCAATTCACCTGAGTAAGAATTCAAGTTTTCATTCAAGGAGCAAGTACATTGATATGAGATATCACTAGATAAGAAATGTGTTAGAAAGTAAATCTCTTGAGCTAACAAAAATTCATACTGAAAGATATGTTTCAGACATGATGACTAAAGTTGTGTCAAAGGAGAAATATATTTACTGCAGGAATGGAGCAGGCATAGATGGAGCTTCCCATGCTGGCTAGAGGTATTTCATGGAGTCGGGAAGGGGAGGTTTGTTGGGTTGTCCCTCCTCTATAAATACATGAGCTTACAACCCTGTTTTGGGTAAAAACTAAGATTTTCCAGATTTGGTTAGTTGAAAGGGATAAAAGCAACGTACGTCGCTTTTTTCTTTGGGGTTTTTTCTAATTTTTGGGTTTTGGAAAAAACTGCAGCAAAGGGAGAAAGAAAATTGTGTGGATTGAAGAAAGGTGAATGCTTTATAGAGATTAGCTTGCAATCGTTAATGGTAACTTCGCCAAGTTCTTACTCTGTAATATTCTTCTTTTATTGTCTTCTACGATTATATACCAATTTTGTAGAAAATATAGTAAATTGGTATTGAGGAGTTTGTTCTCCTGTGGATCTATTCTATATCAAAATTGTGATATAGTAAATTTGACGTGGCTATTTGCCCCGTGGTTTTTTCCCAAATTTGGGGTTTTCCAAGTAAAATTATCTTGTCGTCTCTCTCTTTATTTGCTTGGTACTTTTCATCCTTATGTGTTGAAATAGGGGATTTGTATTTGGTTTGTTTGGTTAATCCCAACAGCCGTCAAATCAAACACATGACTGGTTCATTTCTATAAGAGCTCATTACATTGATGGAGATTGGGAACTGCATAAGAAAATGTTGAACTTCAGATGTTCTACTCTCGATGATGATACAGTTGAGGTTATGTATGATGTCTGTTAGAGTGGAAAATAGAAAGCAAAAGTAGGCACAATAACAGCGGATACTTCTATTGATGTCACCGAAAGTGATGTGAAATGGCTCAGGCAGATGATTGTTAAAAATGAGATGGTTTGCTTTAACGATGAACTTTTTAAGGTTGAAAGTTGTGCAAATGTCCTGAATTCGCTTGCTCAAAACGTTTTGTCAAAAATAGATAAAGTTGTTTAAAAAGTGCGTGAATCGATAATCTATGTGACATTCTCTGAAGACAGGTATGAAGCATTTCTCACGTATAGCTGGTGATGTAAAATATCGTTTATGATTAGATATATGATCTAGCTGGAGCACTACTTGAACTTATGCTATGCTAGACTCTACGATGAAGCATAAACAAGCTTTCTTTACTTTGAAAGAGATGGATAGGGAGTATGTGTGGTTTCCTTCTGAAGAAGATTGAGCAAAATTAGAGAAGGCACAAGAATTTCTAGACTTATTTTATGAGGCTGCTCAAACAATATCAGGAAGCAGGTGGGCTACTTCTAATTTATACTTCCTTATTTTTTCGAAGATAAAATCCTTCTTGGTTCCGAGGTTGGGTTCTAGTGATGTTTTTGTGAAAGTGATAGCAGTCAGTATGCTGCAGGAGTTTGATAATTGTTGGGATAACCATATCCTTCTAATGGCCATTGCAACAATCTTGGATCCGAGATATAAATTGTTGTTTATTGAGTCCATGTTCTTGGAGTTATGCCTAGATTCATCCGCTGTTGCAGGTGAACAAATCCATCTTAAATTGGTTGAGCTATATGATATATACAAAGTGAAATATAAGAATGAAAATGATGTACAGGAAAGTGGAAGCATCAATACTCCAGAAGATGGTTTTCTTCCCAGTGATACTGCTGACATAAGAGCAACAATGAAATCTGAAATAGAAGTATATTTGGAGGAAGAGTTGGTTCTCATGGGTCATAGAGAAAACTTTGAAATTTTACTCTGGTTGAAAGAGGAGACAGTTGAATTTCCGGTTCTTTCTAAAATGGCGCATGATATTTTGTCAATTCCCATTTCAACAGTTACATGTGAGAATGCATATCATAGTTCAGTGAATTAATCAGTGAATATCATAGTTCATTAGCACCGCATGTGCTTGAAGCCCTCTTTTGTGCGCGCCCACACAAGACCCTTCTCATGATGACGATGGCGACAATGACGACGACGATGATTATATGGTATCTACTTCCATTTTTATCTTTATATATATGCTTAATTTTCTTGAGTTTTCGTGCTTATTAAGAAGCTTGAATTTGGTTTTTCTATTTGATTAAAGCTCTAGTGGCGTCATGTGCTGGGAAATAATTTATCTTGTCATGGAATGTTCTTGGTGGGTAATCTGGAGTTTATATTTTTAGTTGTTTTTCCCTTCATAATCTAACAACAAAGTTTATGTCATTAGTGGTTGTTATGCCATGCATATTCAGATTTCTCTGCCTGTCGGAGCATTAACTTTGTTCTATTTTTAGTTGTAAATGCTTACTGTTGGCATTAGCAAGGATAATTAACTTTGTTTTATTTTTGGGTGATGTATTTTGTGGTCATCGCGTCTTGTATTAAAAAGCCGACCTTATTCAATTTGGTCACCTAAGAGCCACTCAATAAAAACTGAGATTTCCACATTTTTCAGCATAAGGATATGTTTGTTTCCTAGAAGGGAAGCTTTGAACCTCATTACTATATATAATATGTATAAAGGCCTCTTTTCACTTTATTTACTTTTGGTAAAAAGGCCTAATTGTAGGCCATTAAAGCTTTGTTGTATGAAAGCCTTCAAACCTCCCTTTCTCATTAATAAAATTACTTTCAATTCCATATAAATAGAAAGCCAAGTCCTAGCCTCCCATTAAATGGATAAAGCTTCCACCTTTTCTTCTATATATCATCAATCTTTGGATATACCTTCTATCCATCTTTTGCTTCTCATACCGTCCAATCATTTGGCACCACAGCCTCAGTATTGCATGCTTTGAGGGCCACTAATACTATGAAGTATGACACTTTGTATACTATTGCAATCTTTTGCAGAAAATCATTGCAAAAGGGACGTTGGCACACAAACAAAAGAAATGTCAGAAATTATGATCGAGGCAAACCGAAGTAACAAGGGAAGAAATTTTGAAGTTTTAAAATATATTGATGATTGAAGAAACACAAGGTTTTGAATTTACACAACAAAAAGGCATTCATAAATATTGGAACTAGAGGTCATCTCAACAGTCCTAGTGTTAATAGTGGAAACAACATTGCATGCCTTGCACATAAAGAAGTTAAGTGGCGAGTTGAAAGGCACATGCCAGCTGCCTCAACTTTGATCACCATTATTTAACCAATATGGTGTTGATGCAGTCCATTACCTTCTCCATCTTGTGCTTTCTTCATTAAACAACATCCTTGTCTCCCATCTCATACTTCACATGAACGCTCACATAATAACGCTTTGGTACCAATTTGTTGGATAATCTTACCATTTACTATGTGCTTGCAAAATAAAAGAGATCAAAGGATTTATCGCAAAGATTGAGGACAGGATTAACAAGGTTGGAACCTTTACCCTTTCAGTTGAAGGTCAACCTGCTAGGTGCCATATATGGGAGGAATTGGAGACAATTTCATCACTATAATCAGGGTTCAACTATCGTGATACAACTCAACAGAATGGCTCTACACTATGATCTCCTAAACAACGGCAAAGAAAATGATACCAATGAGGGAGTCACGGCTTGGTAATCATAACTCATAGCTTAACTCCCAAGTTGCTGTAAGTAACCAAAACTTGTAGCTTCACTCCGTTGTGATGCAAGCTTGCAATGCTAGATTAATCTACTCCCAGGAAAACTGTCAATAATGTAAGAAAATTATGACAACCTGGTATCTTGACCAATACTATTCTTCCAATAATAATAATCAAAAGTTACTACAATGTTTGGAGAAGGCAATATTTATAGGCAAAAACCTTAAAAGTCTAGAAATAAGCCTAATAATAATTCCGAAAATATAGTAAAATTCCTAATTAAATCAAACTCCTAATAAAAGGTTAAATAAGATTTATTCCTCTCATTGGAAAGATTTAAACAAGACTGCATCTAAACAGGATTTATTCCTCTCATGGGCTTCGCACACAGATGGGCCGAACAGGACAAGGCCCACATCCTCCCTCTATATGTGTGAACGAATAAAAAAAACCGGCGAGACGCAGAGCGGAGATCCGACGAGGTCAAAGGAGGCTGCTTGCTTTGGCGAGGGGAAGATTCGTCGCCGCTCGCCCTCCGCCGGTCTCCTAGTCTGGTCTGGGTAATCTTCGTCGTCTTTGATCTCTTCGTTATTTGTTTCTGGTGATCTTTACTTGCCGTGTTGTTGTTGTATTTTATTTTTGTTGGCTTGGTGAAATCTTTGTGTTTCTGTTCGTTTCGTTATTTTGGGGTTGACGTTGTTATCTTTTTGCTATTCACAGCTATTTGTTGGGATATTGAAGGTTTGAGGGGGAGGGGGATTGTAAGAAGTAGAAACCCTAGAGATCTTGTTTGGTTTTTCATTTTTTATGACTATTTATGTCTCATGATTCGGGACGGCCTAGATTGCTGTGCCTTCTCCATTGCGTTTGTTGGAGGTACTATTTTTTTATTTCCGAAGAATGGGGTTTTGTTGGTGAGAAGATGGGTTTTTGTGTTCAATGGCCGTGACTCTTTCATTAGGGGAAAATAAAAATGTGTACGAGTGAAAGTGAAAAATTTAAGAATGCGACGTCTTACTGCTAATGCATTTAGGTTTTGCGTTGGTTACTTTATGCTTTTGTCGTTTGTAATTTATTGCTTTCTTGTTCGTTTTGCATGTTTTTGGAATTTTCTTTTTTAACTTTATCCTGGCCAGTCCTTCCGGTTAATATTTACTTTTTTATTATTTGATGGGGATTCTGAGTTGTGTGCTTTCTTCTGAAATGCAGGAGGAATTCTGCTGTGCGGATCCTGTCAAATAGTTTGAGGCATTGCATAAGGTAAGAAGGTTATATATAATTCCCAACAGTTAGTTAATCCAGAAAATGGAGGCATTCCAAATCCACGATTTTGTTTCTGTTAGTCCAAGGTTGAGGTTGCCTATTGATTGTTCTTCTTAGATAAGATTTTATCCGTTGTAGCAGCCTTGTGTGAGTCCTAGGGTTCAGCCTGATGGCAATTACAAGGAAGTGTATAATCCTCTGCTAGGGTATTATCTAGTGGAAGTTATGAAACAAAATATTTTCGCATCAGTTATGTGAGATGATTATATATGCAAAAAGTAATGTGTATTTCTTAATCAAATTTGTTAGCTACTTGGTATTTACCAGTAACGAAAGATGTGCATTAAATACATGCTTTTATGAATTATTTTTTTATTTTTCATTTTTTACATGCATATCTGAAGTGATCCAAGATCTTGTGTGGAGTATCCTCTAACCTATTAGTGCCCCCATCTGTGTTGTAACCTGTTAGAGCCCCAGTGACATCATAGATTGTGTCTCACCAACCCGTATAATTAACACAAATTTCATGCAAATGAATGTAGCTAGTGTTTGCACCAGGTGCACAAAATATTTTGAGAATTGAAATGAAGACTTATCAGAGTAGTTTTAAATGTTCAGAAAATTGTATGATTGGATTCACGGTATGGTGACTATTGGGGAACAGTATTTTAATACGCTCTTTAAAAATGGTAGTGAAGCTGTAGATGGAAGTATGATCTCTAATATTTATTTTATTGAAGTTCATGTTGTTCATAAGGTAAATTTCCTACGGTGTGGATAGTAGAACTAACATTTTTTATTCTCTTCGTGAGATGCACTTCTTTGCATCATCTTGCCAAAATGCAGATTTCCTGTTGCTTACTGTCAATATATGGACAGCAAGAATTTTATTCAACTGCTGGAGGACAAGAAGAAAAGAATTTTGGAAAAGAAAGAGGCTCCTTTGAAATGGGAACAAAAACTAGAAGCTGCTGCAAAAGCCAAAGCTGATGCTGAAGCAAAGGAGAGGAAGCTTAAGGCTAGGAGGGCCAAGAGGAGATCTTTGTCTAAATCTGATGACAGTGACAGTGAGAGAAGCGATTCTGACAGGGGTCGCCACAAAAAGCACAAGAAGCACCACCATCACCACCACCACCAAAAACATGATTCCGACTCTTCTGAATATGATATGAAAAGAAGAATGAAAAGAGGATTCAGCAAGGGCAGAAAAACGAAGGAACATGCCTCAAGTTCTACAGATGATAGGAGCATCACAGAGTATGAATGTGGATCTGATCAGGAGAGAAGACGAAAGAAGCATCATGGCAGGCACAGCAGGCATAGGCATCATCATTCAAGAAATGACGACTCAGAAATCAGTGAGTTGTCTGATTATTCATCAGGTGATGAAGATGTTGTAAGAGTCAGCAAAGGGGGCCATGCAAGTCATCATAAGCACCGGCACCGTAGGTCACGCGCGAATGATGATTCAGAATCATCGGACTTCAAGAGTCATGGCCATGAACAGAAAGGTAGTGTATCACTGGGCAAATCATCAGATGATAATGATGACAAAATAAGGCAGAAAAAGTTTCACCACCGTGGACACGCTGCAGATCACCATCACCATAACAAAAATGGGCATCGATCTCACAAGCACCCTGAATTTCTTAACGGAAAGGGAGGTGATGGCCATACCATTTCTAGTTGAGGGGCTAGAATGCAAAATGGTTCTAGTTGCAAAGCAGCTCTACTTGGATTTGCGTCTCTTTTGGCAAAATTAAGGAAGACAGTAATTTGTGACTTGATTTGTTCTGTAACTTGTAGTTCTCTTGCGTGCGCTGTTCCGAACCTTTGATTTTCGTTTTAAGAACTGCAGTTTCTGATATTCGTTCCACTGTGTTGAATAGTTGCTTGAATTTTATAATCTCTAACGATGGAGCAATTACCAGCTTTGTTTGCCTCTAATGAACATTGGAGAGAAGGGAGTCCACGTGAGAGAGAGGGTTGGAGGAGGAGGTAAAACCGGGAATTGCGGGGGGAGAGGGGAGGGGGAGAGGGAATGGGGATGGGGATGGGGATGGGGATGGGATTGTTCTAATCCGTCCAAGGGCAGAGTTTGATTATGAAATTTATTCAAATCCTTCATGTTTTCGACAATTGATATTGATACATGTAACCGAGGGGCGGCACATTTAGGATGCGATTTCCTACCACTAGCAGCACATCAATGCCAAGGGATGGATCCTTCTTTTAAAAAAAAGTCCCGGAATTGCGAGAACTTTGCTGTGCAGAACTTTATTCCTCGTTTAGCTCTGCTTATTGCTTGTTAAAGGTATCAAATACAGGGCTCTCTGAACAGTTCGTTCACAGCCGCTACATAGTAACAAAATCCTTTTATCTGTTCTCTTAATATAAGAGAACAAATATAAAATTGGAATAAATTTATGACAAATGTTACAACAACAAAATTTATGTTGTACAGAACCAAGAAATAAATAAGATAAATTCTAAAAATTCATCAGTATTTTATCTGCTGAAACACCTTCTTCTGTAAGAAGAGTTGTCACCTCCTGCAAAAGAAATAATGACCAAGGTCAAACAATAGGCAAGGTTCTGCCTTGAGCAAAACATGCAACTAAGGATCGAATACAAAGTCTCAAGAGTCCCAAACAGCTCATTAACAGAAGAACACAATATTGATAGATCACTGTTATTTGGGAGGGAAACATCAGCTAAAATTATCTTCATAAAGATGAAGGGCCTCCATGCCGAACTGTTTTTTTCAAATGTGGAACGTCATCTCGTGTATAGTTGATAGACTAACGAGTACATAAAAACTATGAGGTTGGAGTTCTTTGGTTCCCGAGGGTCTGTGATAGTTTGGCCAACAAACTAGCAGTTAGGGCTTCCTTTTCGCACTTGAACTTTAGCCCAACTGATCAGGTTTCTTTTGTATTTATGTTTACTTAACATATAATATTTGCTTGGAGGAAAAAAGTACAAGCAGACTTTTTTTTAAACTGTTTCAAGAACACAAGTAAAATGGTTACACATCAGACATTTTTATTCCTAATAACCCCTAAAATTAGTCTCATATCCAATACATCTTATGGTTAGATCTAATTTATAAGTTAAGATATGTTTATAGATCTTTAATTTGGTTAACCACTTTTGAAAAAATAACTTAAGCCCGTCAATTTACACTTGGGCCAGGTCGTCACACTATTAACATCAGTTAAGACATTTACCAAACAAAGAGTCAACTAAGCGGTGTCCTTATAGTAAGTATAAGCCTGTACTTGTATCTCGCATAATGAACAATGGAAACAAAGCCTGGATGGTCAATGATCAAAGATGCACAAACTAGCCTCTATTGCCAAGCATTCTGCAACAAATGCTTGATTTTCAAGTTCCTTCTCCACTGATCAAGCATGATTATCTTGTAGCTCAAAGTTTTTAGGCGTAACAGCTAAAACTTAGGCACGCAGGCCATACTAGAAACTCACTTGTGGAATCAAATTCTAATAACAACTATACATACATTGAACCAGGTTTAAACAGAGACATACCTTGGCCATTTGTCTGTGTCCACACAACACTGCGCCTGTGTTTGAAGGACTATCTATGTTTTTGGATCGTGCAAAAGCAGCCTGAAAATGCATTAGCCTCTTAAATATTCCATTACATAACATGAGTAAACAGAAGCCTGTGCAGTTAATAAAAGGGGGGTGGGGAGTGAGGAAATCATTACTTGTACATAACCATGCTCCCCATCCCATTTCCCATCAGGTTGTGACAATACTTGTATAATGCTAACACCGGATGATTCCCAGTCTTTGAACCTATCCTGTACGTAGATGGGAAACTTCATAAGGTATTCTTACCTTAGTAAGTCAGATCATTTGCTAAAATCTGTCTAAATGACCCCAATTTTGAGATATTTTTACCTGATATGCCATTCTGTGGAGGTTACGAGCTCCATAAAAAAGCCTTACATCTGACCTCTTCTCAGCACCAAAACCTGACTCAATAAGTGCTCGAATTGGACTGCATTGAAAAGGAAAATACTGAAATAAATTCCCACACAGACAGCATAAAAATCAGAATAGCATATCCTAAATCGATCATGAAAAAATATCTAGAGATAAGCCATATTTAGCCGAACAGTTACAGTTAGTGGAGGTGAATGCAATTTACATTGTTAAAGAGATCATGAAACTGTGAATGCAATTTACATTGTTAAAGTAGATTGACAACATGAATAATATTTTACTATTAATTTACTGTGAATGTGGTGTGAATCTCTTCTATCCTTTATATTTTAAGTTCACAAGCTTATGAAGTAGATTTACATAGGTGGAGGGCATGCAGTCTGATTAACGGGCTTGTAGTGTTTTTTAAGCTAGACTACGAATCATATAAAAATTGTATGAATACAATTCACACTTAAAAAACCAATGTCACTAACCCGTTAATATAGACTTACGTTCCACGTTTACTGGCGCAATTGACATTGGTAGTTTCAGTAAACCCCCATAATAAATAGGTTGGGTGAAAATATAAAAGAAGATGGTTATCAGGGTTCAGTGACACTTTGAAAAGGCAAAAACTAATTCTCTAAAGGTCTACCAAATTCATTTTATTTAAATACATATGCGTGCTGGCCAAAAATAAAAAAGGTGCCCTACCATCCTAATTTTCAGGCAAGATTCTATTTTAAAATTTGATGCAATACATCAGTTTTTAGCACATACTACAAACGATCTCTCGTTTAAAAGGACCATTGAAGCAATTATTATACACACGAACAACAAGTCTAGCCATAATTAGCGCCAATTAAATCGCAATGCTAGCTTCAACCCTAAACAAACAAACAAAAATCAATGGAAGCAAGAGTAAATTTCCAATATATCACAGAAAGACGCGACCTTTGTGAACACCACAGGTAAACAAGACTCAATCCAACCAAATCAGAGCTCTAAAAAGGAACAAAAAGGCCACAACACCTAATGCCCGATCCGGTGGCGAAGACGAGCACGGTGCCGAAATCCTCGGGCGGGGAAATCGCGTCGAGGGCAAAGCCCTTCCCCATCACGGCGCTGACCTCGACCACATCCCCTTCCCGGAGGCCGCAGAGGGCCTCAGCGGTGGACCCCGGAACGGGCTTGACGAGGAACTCGAAGTGAGGGGTCGGGGGAGGGAGGGGAGGCGATGGCGAGGAAGGCGGGCTTGGAGCCGGGGGCGGGGAGGCGGAGCTGGAGGTACTGGCCAGGGCGGGAGTAGGAGGAGGCGAGGTCGGGGGAGTCGGAGAGGTCGAGGGAGAGGTGGAAGAGGGAGGAGTCGGAGGAGGCCGGGGAGAGGGAGGAGAGCGGGGCCGGGGTCCAGAGGGAGGTGTCCTGGCGGAGGGCGGCGGCGAGGGGGGAGAAGAGCCGGAGGTGGGGTAGGCGGCGGAGCACGGTCATGGCCGGCGACGTCGGCGGCGAGGCGGGGAAGAAGAGGGAGGGGATGGTGGCGGCCATGGCTTGTTTGGCGTCTTTTTTTTCTATTTTTTGCAGGGGATTGGGTGCGCCGCCGCCGGCGTTCGCTCCTGAAAACGTGGGGGGTCTTCCTCACCTGCCGCGTGCCGCGTGCCACGTGCTTGAGCCGGCTCGCCTCGGTCCTTGGACGACCGAGTCGAATTGAGTTTTGCGGAACTTAAACCGGAGCTCATATACAGGCTTTTGAACTCACTCGATTATGAGGTTTGTTGTAATATCAGTTACAGGTTCATGTAGTGCACACAAAATAAAAGTCATAACTCAAGCTTTTAATATTATAATTATATAATTATTATTAAATCTTTCCGAAAATTTATTAGTTGTGCCCTCAAAAACACCCAGTACCGCTTTTTTCAAAAAAAATTGAGCCCTGTGTTCGCTCTCGTGCGTGAGGCTGAAAATATGGGAACTGGGAAATGCGAGTCAAACGAAAAGAAACAAGTGAGAACAGAAAGGTAGAGAAATCAACAGAAACTGATTTATTAACAAAAGCCAAAGTCTTTTCTCCAGTTCCATTGGCAACCTTTCGAAACTCAAAAATGTGTTTCTCCCATGAGCCTTGTAATCCCACAAAAAGGACTTGCAAAAAAAACACACATCTCGTCGTTTTCGAAATGCGATGAGTCGGCTTCAAAGAATGAAATTTGAACAGGCATAACCCTGCCCATAGCATCAATTTCTTATTAATTTAAACATGGTGCCAGCGCAGTCCAGAAGAAAATTATGCAGCCGACTCCTTGGCGATCTTGTCTGCTTTTGCAATAACCTCATCAATTCCACCAACCATGTAGAATGACTGCTCTGGAAGATCATCATACTTACCATCCAAAACTCCCTGCCGTCACAAAAACACACAATCAATTCCATGTACGATATTCAGGTAATATTTACTAAAACAAATACAATCTGCTTACAGAGAGCCAAACTACACACGTTACAAATTCTAATATACATGCAAATGTAGGCACGAACAGACACCAGTACAACTCTGGCTTGACTGATTTATAGACCCAACAAAGAAAACCAAACTGCTGCCAACCATCAGAACCAATTGCAAGCAAGTAAATATCTTAAATTTTTTTATTCGAGGCATAAGACATCCTCTTAACAACTTTTATGGTGAATATGTTCAACTTCTACTTTGTATCAAGAACACGCATATTTTTTCTTTCTTATAGAACTTCAAATCAACATGTCATAAGAAGCTTTTTTGTGCAGTTCTAATAACATTATCAGTTTTCCAACAGTACTCTATAAACAAAAGGAACATTTTTGCATTATATATATGTGTATATATATAAAAAGCCTTCTGATCTACCTGGAAGCTAGCAACACTCTCCTTCAACTCAACATACTTGCCAGGTGCACCCGTGAAGACCTCAGCAACATGGAATGGTTGGCTCAAGAAACGTTGAATCTTTCGTGCACGAGCAACAGTCAATTTGTCATCTTCACTTAGTTCATCCATACCCAAAATTGCAATAATATCCTGAAGGTTCTTGTAGTTCTGCAAAACTTTCTGTACTCCACGAGCAGTGTTGTAGTGATCTTCACCAAGAATGTGAGGAGAAAGCATTCTCGATGTAGAATCAAGGGGATCTACTGCAGGATAGATACCAAGCTCTGAAATCTGTCAATACAAGCATGACATGAGTTACAACAGGCATGAGAACATTTCAATTGCAACCATTAAATAGACAAACCTGTCGTGACAACACAGTGGTAGCATCCAGATGTGCAAAGGTGGTAGCAGGTGCTGGATCCGTCAAGTCATCGGCCGGCACATAAATGGCTTGCACAGAAGTAATTGAACCCTTCTTAGTAGTTGTGATACGTTCCTGCAGACCCCCAAGATCTGTAGCCAAAGTTGGCTGGTAACCTACAGCAGATGGAATACGACCAAGCAGAGCAGACACTTCTGAGTTTGCCTGCAGCACACAACACACTACTCGGAACACTTGAAGAAGAGTTATTGAACGGCTCAATAACAAGAAATGGCAGAATGCACACCTGAGTGAAACGGAAAATGTTGTCTATAAAAAGAAGCACATCCTGTCCTTCAGCATCACGGAAGTGCTCTGCAACAGTTAGGCCAGTAAGACCGACACGAGCACGGGCACCAGGAGGCTCATTCATTTGTCCATATACAAGGGCACATTTGCTTTCACTCTGAGGTAGTAATGAGGAACTTCTAATCAGAAATGGAACAAAAAACTGCTGCCTACTCATTTATGCATGTTAGTCATTCAGTATTTTTGATCAAAATTCTCTAACCTGTTTATCTCCAAGCTTAATGACACCACTTTCAATCATTTCCCTGTACAGATCATTACCCTCACGAGTGCGTTCACCAACACCAGCAAAAACTGAAAAACCACCTGAAAAAAGCAGAAAACGATTCAGTGAGCATAACAAATAAAATAAAATTGTAATAAAAGAAGATTATTCAATTTTTAAAACTCCACCATGGGCTTTGGCAACATTATTGATCAGTTCCATAATAAGCACTGTCTTCCCAACACCAGCACCACCAAAAAGCCCAATCTTGCCTCCTCTCTGATAAGGTGCAAGTAGGTCGACCACCTTTATCCAAGAATAAATGGATTAGCTGTTGTTTAGTGGAGAAGGATAAAGTTTATTCGAGTGGATTAATATATGCACAATTTATAAAAAATATAGTGTACCTTAATTCCAGTAACTAGAATCTGTTGTTCAGTAGCCTGTTCAACAAATGCAGGTGCTTCACGATGAATGGGTAAAAAGTGGTCGGTTTCTGGTAATGAAAGTAGCAAACAAAAAAAATAGAGGACATAAATAATGATGGTTGACAAAAGTATAGACATTAATAAGGAGATACAATAACGGTCTTACTGATATCTCCCTTTTCATCAATTGGCTCTCCAATCACATTCATGATTCGTCCCAAAGTAGCTCTTCCAACAGGAACCTTATAAGTTATAACAATACAATTGATATAAGACAAAACGTAGTTTACAAATCTATGCCGTGACAAACAAATTTCAATAAATTACTCAAAGAACAGTAAGAAAAGCAAGCACAAACCAAATAACTTCCAATAAACACATGGATTATTCAACGCCTTGAGATCAATAAAACAAATTTTAAAAAATGGCAGTCTAATTGCCTAATCAACTGCCCTTCATTTGTAAGACCATTCCGAACACTTCAAAAGATAATATACCAGTTCCAGAGCAGAATAACTTGCGAACATGCATCACAGAAAGTTGTTAATTTAACTGAAACGCAACTAAAGTAATCTGTCATTATAAAGTTCGTAACTTCAGGACATAGTTGCCAAAATATAAAATTGTATACACTATAAACCTAACAGATACCTGTGGAAAATGACACTCATTCGAATAGCAGGAGGTGCAATCAACGGGAGATCGTTAAAGATGATGGCACGGTCACGAAAACAAAATCAGATCAAAACTCAACAAGCAGCGAAATCGGAGACGCTCACCGTGATGGGAGAACCAGTGTTGAGAACCCTCTGACCACGTACAAGCCCCTCCGTCCCATCCATGGCGATCGTCCTCACCATGTTCTCCCCCAAATGCTGCGCCACCTCCAGCACGAGCCGGATCGAGTTGTCCATGACCTCGAGCGCCGTCAGAATCGGGGGCAGGCCCTCGTCGAATCTCACGTCCACCACGGCCCCGATCACCTGGCAGACCTTCCCGATCGCGCCGGCGCCGGTGAACTCGTCGGTGATCTTGCCGCTGGGGCCGTCCGCCGGATCCCTTGCGGGCGGGGCGGGCCGGGCGGACGGGGCGGCGGCGGAGGTTGCATAGTCGAGGGCGCGAGAGAGGAGGAAGCCCTTGCGGGAGTGGGCGGCGGGGGCGCGAAGAGTGCAGAGGGCGGCGCCGCCGCCGGCGGGACGGCGGGTGGTGGATCGGAGGAGGGATGAGAGAAGGCGGCGGGTGGCCATGGCCGGAGGGGTAGGGTTTGGATTCAAGAGCTGCCCTTTGATTGTGTTAAAACGGTGAAGTCGTCTCCTCCTCTCAACGTGGGGTCTCTCTCTGGCCCTAGGCTCCGATATTCGCTCAATGTTTGATTTGATTAAAATCATAATAGAATTTAGTACAGATGTATTAAATTTGAATTTAAAATTAATTTTTTATTGAATAATAAAATAACATATAATAATTTAATAATTTAAATATATCATATAATCGACTTTAAAGATGCATCTTATTTAAATCAAAAATTAAATTATAATTATTTTATATTTTTATTATATTTTTTTGATACTTATTAGTATAAAATTAAAAACTGAAGTTAGTTGAGTCCGGTTCAAATACGTGAATTTCTACAGTAAAAAGTGCTGTTATTTTTTTAAAAAAATTAAAATATTTTTATTATATTTTAAAATCTTTTTTATTTTGATTAGTTGATTCTACTACTTTTAGTTATTATAGATTTTCCCTTTTAATAATAATAATAATAATAATAATAATAATTTTAAAAAAATATATAATTAACATACTTATTAAATTAGATTAATCAGGTTTAAATATGCTTAATCTTCAATCTCGAGCCTAAATAATTTATAGTATAATATTCAAATCAATTCATCAAAAATGCTATTAGCAATTGAACCATTTGCTAATATAGTTAATTCGGTCAAGCCAGCTGGCGCTTCAAAATGGTAATACAAATATTCAAGATAAAATATTTAGGTTCTAACGTTGTTTTAAATGAATGGTATGATATGGAATGCATATTTAAAACAACACAAACTCATTAAAAGTTCAAAAATAAGATTTTAAAATAAAACGGACAGAGCCTCTTCTAAAAATAAAATAAAGATCACCTTCTCAACAACAAAATATTATATATATAACAATAAAAATATAAAACAATATCAAAATATTATATTTTCACACATCATTCACATTATAATCATTTTCATTTCTTGAGTCAGGTATTGACCCCATTAGTTTATGATGTTCCATTCTGTGCATAATAATCATCATTCATAAATCATCTTATTATTTTCACATAGTAATTTCTACAATCAAACATCATATCATTCATCCACAATAAAATGCATAGTAAGTCATCACTTCACATTGTCATTCATTCTATATGGCAGGTACATATGTGAAAGTTGCATTGCTACTCTTCCGTAGTCCTGATAGCACTCAGTCATTCAAGTTCTTACCTACATATATAATAAGAAAAAATCAGTAACTGAGTGTTGCTGGTCTAAAAATAGTCATATAGTCAAACTGGCACATAAAAGTTGACTCTCATGTTAAATGAAATCCATCATATGCTTCTTCATTAGAATCACTTATAAAGGCACTAATCAAAAGACACCAGCCTCAGCTTGACCGCATCCCACTCTGACTCGTTAGATGTTGCGACAATTTTCAAACTACCCCATGCTCAGAAAAATCAATTATCCTAAAGCCCTCTACATCTTCTGTAACTCTTAGCCCTGAGCACAGAGGCCGAGTATTCTTAGGTAAGCGCCTCCAATGCCCTTTGAATCTACAAGTTTGGATAAACATTGCATTTTAGTACCCGTAATCTTCCACACTTCTCCGAGTTTGAAGAATTTAAAATGTAGAGTTGTCAGGATCTCTGGAGAATGAAATGACCCACTCACCAATCTAGAGTTTACTTTGACTAACATGTGTAACCACTCGCAGTGCATGTAAGTTGACTTTCCCTTATCTCACACTCACGAGAAAATTATACATATATAGGTGTGGGTAAGGATTATAATATAGTAGGCCTAAAGGCATCATGAACTAGATCTGAGTTTTTAAAAATAAACTTAAGGGATCTCATCCTCAAGGGTTATTGTAAAACCCATGATTCGAGTTAGGGTTTTATATTCAGAACCGGTCGGTTTGACCGTTATTTTTGAGTCGAGTCAGTTTCAGGACACGTGTACCGAGCCGATGCCGGTCGCGTGTATGAGCTATGAGGTGTATATGATGATAACGTTATGAATATAGCAGAACAGAATGAGTTATCAGAATATATAAGAGTATGCCAGTTGTTTTTTTTATATATATATAGTGGATCGTAGAATTAGTTTTAGGCCATTTACCGCGTTAGGACGAGTTACGGGCAGTTGGGTGGGTTGATAGTTCTAGAGCATATCATTATGATGTTTTGGTGTTTGTTTGATTTTATGAGATTTTTTTTCCCGATTTTTTTAAGGATTTAATACGACTTAGTTATTATTCTTAACTTGAGCCGAACACGAGTCAAGTATTATTTACAACTTTGCCACCGAGCCTTTTCTTTTTTCCTCGATGTCTTTTTCCCCAAACCCTCATTGCCGCCCCTTTTTCTTGTCGCTGCCACCACCGCCGACGTTGGCCTACCGTCGATCGTCACCTCCAGGCCCACGCCGCGGTGTTGTCGTGCGGCCTTGACCAGTCCCGGCCGTTGCCAAGCCGCTGCGACGCCGGAATGCCATGCCTAGCGCCGCGGCTATGTCTCAGTTGGGTTGCCAACTTTGCCGCCGGCGGCCGTTTGCCACCACGATCGAGTGATCGCCTCGACACCCTCGACCACCCAGCGACCCTACCTGACCGGAGCAGAGGCCGTCACCGCCCAGGCTGGCCGGATCGAGTCACCCATCGCCGCCACCACTATTTTGACCATTTTTCGGCAAGCCACCAACTCTGCCGACCATGTTGATGCCATAGACGCGTCGGGCTCGCCGAGTCGGTGCCAAGGGTACCCAATACCTTTACTTTTCGACCAGTAGACACCGCCGGCGGTTGTTGCCAGAAAACCGCAGGAATTTGCCAGAAAACCACCGAAACCCGCCAGAAAACCAGATTTGCATGAATTTGGCAGATCTTCCACGGAGTTCATCCAGTCAAACCTGATCGACTTCGGATGCCGCTGAGCATTAAATTTGAGCTCCAAGACGCGTGACAAAACCCTAACCGTCGCATATCGCTGATGACGTGAGGTATAATTACCTCTGATTTAATTAGTTAAAATTGATGATGATTGTTAGCATAGCATGCTATAATTAAATAGTTGTCATGATGAATGCCAGACTATGAATGAAGTAAAGATGTACATGATGCAATTAATTGAGAGTGAAGGTTAAGTGATCTAATGAGGTAGATCGAGTCGGAGCATGATAATGAATCACGACATAAGTTAGAAAAACATAATAAAATTGGTATGAATAGGATGAGTTAAGATTACTTACATTTATGATTATTTAATTGTTGATTGTGATGGATGATTATTATGTTGTGTGTTGATTATATGACGAGTTTGATGCATCATTTAGTTAGTGGGCGTTAGTATTTAGTTTTGATGTGTAGGTACGGAGTAGGAGCTCGTAGCCTATGTAACACCCCAAATCCGGTCCACACTCGTGAACCGAACCGGCATGTTACAGGCCCCGGTTAAGTCGGCTAACCCGAACCTAACTCATGCGGATCCAATCTCGGCGTCTTAAGATGAAGATACAACTCGCAATGCATGGATGAATACACAAACCTAACATGGTACTACATGAATGACATGCAAGTCAGAGTACACACCAAAACCATCCCGATAAAAATTAATAAAAGTTTTGAAATATGACGGACAGAATTTCCCCTAAAAATGCAATTAGGGGCCACCCTGTCAAATATACATATAAAAATATATATAATCAAGTATCAAACAATTTCATTCACGCAGAATCTAATTTACTATACTCTCATTCTGAAGCTTGGGTGTCAACCCATCACACTTTTGCTGCGCTACTCTGATCATTTCATTTCATCTCATTGTCAAGCCTCAAACATTTACTCATAGCATGTTTATAAAATAACATCATAAACAAAATATTAAACATTCAATCACCCGATGTGTGTGTGCAGAAGACCTTATTGCTCCTCCGTCCTGGCCGGCCATCCATCTCGTGCTTATCACCTACATATATATAAGAAAAACGTCAGTAACAAGCGTTACTGGTCCGGAAAATAAAATAACTATAACAAGCTGGCTATGAGAGCAAACTCTCATATGAAAGAAAACCATATACTTCCTCAAGAACACTCTGAAGGGCACTACTGAGGAGCCACTGGGCTGCAGACCCGGTAGCATCCCGAACTTACTGCTGCTGCTGTACTGTGCTACTCTCAGCACTTCTTTTTCAGTACTTCTCGTGAAACTTTATCCTAAGCCCTCTCCTTACCTCCATATTTCTCCTGGCCTTGAGCACGAAGGCCGAGTACTCTCAGGCAGTCGCCTTTAGTACCCTTTGAACCACAAGTCCGGACATGCGCTGTACTAAACAGTACCCGTAAACCTCCACGTTCTCCGGGTGTGAGGAACTCAAACGCGGAGTTGTCAGGATCCCTCGGGAATGGAACAGTCCGCTGGCACTAATCCAGAGCCCGCTTTGACTGTCACGGCATCCTCTGCATGGTACGTGCAGTCGGTTTCTCCATCTCTCGTCTCACTGAAAACTCGATAAAACTATATATATAGGCCTGGGAAGGGATTCATATAATAGGCCCGAAGGCAACTTGTGGTGGATCTTGTTTTCGAAATCAACCTCGAGGGATCTCATCCTCGAGGGGTTATTAATCCGGAAAATACTCGGTTAAATGGCCCGAGTTAAGTGGGATCCGATAAAACGCCACTTAACCCGTCCTGCAGGCAATAAATTAAACATACAATAGAAAGAGTAAATCAGAGACGAGTCCTAAACGGACCTGGTAGAAGCTCCAAGCGTGTCATCGCGCCTAGGCGGCGAGCTCCTACTCCGTACCTACACATCAAAACTAAATACTAACGCCCGCTAACTAAATGATGCATCAAACTCAACACACATCAATCACAATTCAATCATCAACAATCCAGCAACAGTTAAATAATCATGAATTTAAATAATTCTAACTCATCCTAGTCATACCAATTTTATTGTGTTTTTCTAACTTCTGTCGTGATCCATTATCATGATCCAACTCGATCTATCTCATTAGATCACCTACATTCACCCATCCAAATCATGCATGTAACTTATCATTTTATCCCTAATTAGTCATTAATCACATCATGCGACTCATTGTTTCATCCATCATTAAACATTAATCACATCACTAATCATAAATATGAAAATAATTCTACTCATCCTATTCCTACCAATTTTATTGTATTTTTCCTAAGTTACATTACTCGATTATCCTGCTCAATCTACTTACTTCATTAAATCACTTAACCTCCATTCACTATCAATCACATCATAAATCCTAGCATGCTGTGCTAACAATCATTATCAACTTTAAATAATCAAGTCGGAGGTAATTATACCTCACGTCGTCGGCAATCGGCGACGGTTAGGGTTCCGTCGCGCGCCTCGAAGCTCGAATTCGGCGCTCCTCGGCGTCCGAAGCTCGATCGGGCTCCACCGGGTGAGCCCCGCGGAAGATCCGGTGAATTCCGGCGAATTCCAGAAATTCCGATTTCCGGCGGTTTCCCGGCAGTTGCGGGCGGTTTTCCGGCGACTTCCGGTGGTTTTCCGGCGACTATTGCCGGTGGCGTCTACTGATCGGAAAGGGGTCGTGTTGGGTACCCTCGGAACCGGCTCGGCGAGCCCGACTCATCTACGAGGTCGACGCGGCCAACGGAGGTGGCGGCTCGCCGGAAAATCCCTAAAACAGAGCGGCGGCGTGGTGGTGTGGAGATCCGGCCGGGATGGGCGGCGCTGGCCACCGTTCCGGTCGGGGAGGGTCACTGGGTGGTCGCTCATGCTGAGGCGACCACCTGATCATGGCGGCGATGGTCGCCGGCGGCGAAATCGACGGCGCGACCAAAAGTTGGCCGCGGCGCTATGCACGACGATTCCGGCGTCACGGCGGCCCGATTGGGGCCGGACTTGGTCGGGGCAGCATGGCGACGGCGTCGCCGAGCTGGGCGGCGTCGATCGACGGCCGGGCGGCGCCGACAGCGGCGGCGGTGGCGCGCGAACGGGGGCGGCGCGGCACGAGGGTTTGGGCGTGAGGGAGAAAACGTCGGGGTTGTGTGTGGTGGCAAACTCGTAAATAATACTTGACTCGTCTCCGGCTCGAGTCAAGTATCATAACTAACTCGTATTAAATCCTAAAAAATTTCATAAAAATCGGGAAAAATCCCGTAAAATCAAACAACACCAAAAAAATTATAATGACATGCTCTAGAACTATCAACCCACCCAAACTGCCCGAACGCGTCCTAACGCGGTAAACGGCCTAATATTAATTCTACGATCCACTATATATAAAAGTAATAAAAAAAATGACTGGCATACTCTCATATATCTGATAACTCATTCTGTTCTGCTGTATTCATGACGTTATCATCATATATTTGGGTACGCATGACCCTCATAGCTCATACACGAGACCGGCATCGGCTCGGTACACGTGTCCTGAAACTGACTCAACTCGAAAAATAACGGTCGACCCGACCGGTTCTGAATATAAAACCCTAACTCGAATCGTGGGTTTTACAGCCTAGGTGCGATGACACGCTTGGAGCTTCTACCAGGTCTGTTTAGGACTCAACTCTGTTTTTACTCTCTTCTATTGTATGTTTGATTTAATGTTTGTAGGGCTGGTTAAGTGGCATTTTATCGGATCCCACTTAACTCAGGCCATTTAGCCGAACAGATTTCCGGATTAATAACCCTTCGAGGATGATTTCAAAAATAAGATCCACCACAAGTTGCCTTCGGGCCTATTATATAAATCCTACCCAGCCCTATATATATGTAGTTTTCGCGTTTTCAGTGAGACGAGAGATGGAGAAACCAACTGCACGTACCATGAGCGGATGTTGCGATAGTCAAGCGGGCTTTGGATTAGTGCTAGCGGACTGTTCCACTCCTGAGGGATCCTGACAACTCTGTGTTTGAGTTCCTCACACACGGAGAACGTGGAGGTTACAGGTACTATTTAGTACAGTGCATGTCCGAACTTGTGGTTCAAAGGGTACTAAAGGCGACTGCCTGAGAGTACTCGGCCTTCGTGCTCAAGGCCAAGAGAAATATGGAGGTAAGGAGAGGGCTTAGGATTTGAGCCTACGAGAAAACTGAAGTAAGAAGATGCCGAGAGCGCATCAGACCAGCAGCAGATCAATAAGTTCGGGATGCTACCGGGTCTGCAGCCCAGTGGCTCCTAAGTAGTGCCCTTCAGAGTGTTCATGTAGAGTATATGATGTTTTCTTTCATATGAGAGTTTGCTCTCATAGCCAGCTTGTTATAGTTATTTTATTTTTCAGACCAGTAACACTTGTTACTAACGTGTTTTTATATTATATGTAGGTAATAATCAGGAGTTGGAGGAGCCATCTTCGACGGAGGAGCAATGATGTCGTTTGCACACATGTCAGTTAATAGAATAATTAATGTTTATTATGATGCTATTATATTGTGAATGTTGTGAAATACTAGGACATGATAGGATATGATTAAATCTAATGAGATGATGTTATGATGTGATGAAAAGCTAAGACATGATGATAGAATGTAAAACATGAATAGATTGTGCAATGGAAGCGTGGTGGGTTGAGACCCAAATTCAAAATGAGTTACAGCATGTTAGAATTTGTATTTTGTATGAATGAAATTGTTTAATATATGGTTATATATATATTTGCATATGTATATTTGGTAGGGTGGCTCCTAATTGTATTTTTAGGGGAAACTTTGTCTGTTATATTTCAAAATTTTTATTAATTTTTATCAGGATTGTCTTGGTGTGTACTTTGATTTGCATGTCATTAATGTAGTACCATGTTAGGATTTGTGTATTCATCTATGCATTGTGAGTTGTATCTTCATCTTAAGACACTGAGATTGGATCCGCATGAGTTAAGTTCGGATTAGCTGACCTAACCGGGGCCTGTAACATGCCGGTTTGGTTCACGAGTGTGAACCGGATTTGGGGTGTTATAGTTATTAATTTGAAATTTCATATAACTAAATGACCCATGTGGAGTGGGATACGATAAATCCACCACTTGACACATCTGTTTATTTGTTGAATCAAATTATGATAGAGTGAGCAGGTCAAATCAAAAGCATGTTTTAAATGGACTTGGTAAAAGCTCCAATCGTGTTTATATGCCTAGGTGGCGAGCTTGTGCACCGTACCTATACATCAAATCTAAAAGCTAATGTCCACTATTTGAATGATAATTTATACTTAATTAGTTCATTAGTATTTATTTTATATCATTCAAATCACGCAAATTTATTTTTATTTACAATAAAAATATTTTACTTTGCCAATCAATCAAATAATAGCATGTTGTGCTATTAATTATCAATTTTTAAATAATTAGGTCGGAGTTAATTATACTTCACATCGTTGGTAATTGACGACGATTAAGGTTTATCATGCCGTTCGGGACTTGAATTTGGCACCTAGCGGCGTGCAACATTTTATCGGGTTCAATTGGAGGAATTTGCCAAAAATCCGATAATTTTCGGTGAATTCTAGCAAATTCGATTTTTTGACGGCTTGTGGCAATTTTCTAGCATTTTCGGTGATTTTTTTACTACTTTCTAGCAACTTTTCGATGATTTTTTGATGACTTTTTTGGCAAGGTCGTCGAAGTTGTGGGTCAGCACCGGCTTGGTGAGCTAGACACGACCACGGTGAAGGTGAGGACAATGGTGGCGGCGATGGTCACCAATGGCAATTGTGGGTCAGTTAGAGTCGCTTGGTAGCCTAATCGGCCTTGTGTCGGTCTTGGTGGCCCGTGCGTGGTGGGGGGAGAGGTGTCTGGGCTAGAAGGGGCGGCGACGGTGGCACGGCTGGGGTGAAATCGGCATCTGGGGTAGAAGGGGCAACGATGGCAACACAACATGTTTTGGTGGCTTTGTTGCGTTGTGGAAGGTCCAATGGCAGTCGGGATGGTGAGGACAGCACAGTGACACTCCAACAAAGCTTGGCAGTGTCAATAAGAGGTAGTGTGGCAGCTAGAGGCGACGTCGGCAGTGAGGATCAGGGTGGCAATTGGGGGAGAGGACGAAAACGTGGGGGAAGGATTTCAGTGGCAATTTTGTAAATAAAAGTTGACCGACTCCTACTCTTGTAAAAAATAATAACTAAATCCTAATAAATTCTAAAAAAATTTAAAAAAATATGAAAAAATACTATAAATATAATACACTTGATAACATCAAAATGATATGTTCTATAACTCAATCAAACTACTATATAACATGTTATTTTCGCTAAAAATAATTCTACAATCAAATACATAAAAAAATAATTGCAGATTGTCATATACTTTGATAATCCATTTCTCGTCATTTTTCTGACGTTATCATCATATAATCCGGTACATTATTTGACCCTCATTGCTTATAATGCACAACCAACCTCTGCTCAACATACGTGTCATAAAACTGACTCAACTCTTTAATTTGAGATTTAAATATATTTATCTTCTAGTTTGAATTGAACCTCCTCTTAATATTCAAAAATTGGGTTAAACACAGATTATACTTGATTTTTATTGATCAAACACACTTCAATTACTTATTAAATAAACAACTTAAAGAGTGATAGATAATAGTGTATTGGTATTTTTAAGTTAAAATTAGTTAATGGGCGATCCAAATATGTCTTGATGAGCAAGATTGCAAACTAACTGTGTAAAACCCACGATTCGAGTTAGGGTTTTATATTTAGAACCGGTCGGGTCGACCGTTATTTTTTTGAGTTGAGTCAGTTTCAGGACACGTGTACCGAGCCGATGCCAGTCGCGTGTATGAGCTATGAGGGTCATGCGTACCCAAGTATATGATGATAACGTCATGAACACAGCAGAACAGAATGAGTTATCAGATATATGAGAGTATGCCAGTCATTTTTTTATTATTTTTATATATAATGGATCGTAGAATTAGTTTTAGGCCGTTTATTGCGTTAGGATGCGTTACGGGCATTTCGGGTGGGTTGATAGTTCTAGAGCATATCATTACGACGTTTGGTATTTGTTTGATTTTACGGGATTTTTCCCAATTTTTATGAATTTTTTTAGGATTTAATACGACTTAGTTATTATACTTGACTCGAGTCGGAGACGAGTCAAGTAATATTTACGAGTTTGCCATCGAGTCTTTTTCTCCCCCATACTTCTTTCCCGACCCTTACCGCGACGCCGCCACTGCGCGTCGCCGCCGCCGCCGTTGCCGCCGCCGCCCGGTCGCCGCTCGACCCTGCCTAGCCCCGCCACGGCGTCGCCGTGCCACCCCGACCAGCCCCGGCCGCTGCCAGACCGCCGCGACGCCGGAATCGCCGCGCCTAGCGCCGCGACTGCCTTTGGTCGCGTCGCCGATTCCGCCGCCGGCGACCGTCGCAGCCGTCATCCAGTGGTCGCCTCAACACCACCGACCACCTAGCGGCCTTTCCCGACCGGAGCGGAGGCCATCGCCACCCTGGCCGGCCGGATCTAGCGACCCATCGCCGCCGGCCCTGTTTTAGCCATTTTCCGGCGAGCCGCCACCTCCGTTGGCCGCGTCGACCTCGTAGATGAGTCGGGCTCGCCGAGCCGGTTCCGAGGGTACCCAACACGACCCCTTTCCGACTAGTAGACGCCGCCGACGATTGTCGCCGGAAAACCACCGGAAGCCGCCGGAAAACAGCAAGCGCAGCCGAAGGCTGCCGGAAAACCGGAATTTTCGGAATTCACTCAGAATTCACCGGATCTTCCGCGGGGCTCACCCAGTCGAGCCCGATCGAACGTCGGACGCCGAGGAGCGCCAAATTCGAGCTCCGAGACGCGCGACGGAACCCTAGCCGTCGCCGATTGCCGACGACGTGAGGTATAATTACCTCCGATTGAGTTATTTAAAATTGAATATGATTGTTAGCATAGCATGTTAGAATTAACTAGTTGTCATGATGAATGTTAGCACAGTATGCTAGATTTGATTAACCGTCATGAGTAATGCCTAATTATGAGTGAAGGGATGATTGTATGATTTGAGTGATTGCGAATAAATAGTAAGTGATCTAATGAGAGCATGATAAGTTATTACGACATAACTTAGAAAAACACGATAAGATTGGTATGAATAGGAGTTAGAATTTCTTTCATAATTATTGTTATATAATTGTTGATTGTTGTGGTAGATGTTGTATTGTGAGCGTGTTTAATCATAACGAGTTTGATCCATCATTTAGTTAGCGGGCGTTAGTATCTAGTTTTGATGTGTAGGTACGGAGTAGGAGCTCGCCGCCTAGGCGCGATGACACGCTTGGAGCTTCTACCAGGTCCGTTTAGGACTCGTCTGTTTTAATCTTTTCTATTGTATGTTTGATTTATTGTCTGCAGGACGGGTTAAGTGGCGTTTTATCGGATCCCACTTAACTCGGGCCATTTAATCGAACATTTTCCGGATTAATAACCCCTCGAGGATGAGATCCCTCGAGGTTGATTTCGAAAACAAGATCCACCAAAAGTTGCCTTCGGGCCTATTATGTAACTCCCTACCTAAGCCTATATATATATAGTTTTCGTGTTTCTGTGAGACGAGAGATGGAGAAATCGACTGCACGTACCATGCAGAGGATGCCGTGACAGTCAAAGCGGGCTCTGGATTAGTGCCAGCGGACTGTTCCATTCCCGAGGGATCCTGACAACTCCGCGTTTGAGTTCCTCACACCCGGAGAACGTGGAGGTTTACGGGTACTGTTTAGTACAGCGCATGTCCGGACTTGTGGTTCAAAGGGTACTAAAGGCGACTGCCTGAGAGTACTCGGCCTTCGTGCTCAAGGCCAGGAGAAATATGGAGGTAAGGAGAGGGCTTAGGATAAAGTTTCACGAGAAGTACTGAAAAAGAAGTGCTGAGAGTAGCACAGTACCAGCAGCAGTAAGTTCGGGATGCTACCGGGTCTGCAGCCCAGTGGCTCCTCAGTAGTGCCCTTCAGAGTGTTCTTGAGGAAGTATATGGTTTTCTTTCATATGAGAGTTTGCTCTCATAGCCAGCTTGTTATAGTTATTTTATTTTCCGGACCAGTAACACTTGTTACTGACGTGTTTTTATACTATATGTAGGTAATAATCATGAGTTGGAGGAGCCAGCTTGGACGGAGGAGCAATGAGGTCTTGTACACACACACATGTTAGATTTCTGAATGTTTAATATTGTATTCTTATGTTATTATATTGTGAATGACATGAGTAAATGTTTGAGCATGATGATATGATGTGAATGAAATGCTAAGACAAGATAATAGAATGCAAAATATGATCAGAGTTGAGCAGCGGAAGCGTAGTGGGTTGAGACCCGAGCTTCAGAATGAATTCATAAGATGTTAGATTTTGTGTGATTGTTAATGCATGCCGACATATTTGTATATATATTATTTTGACAGGGTGGGCCCATAATTGCACTTTTAGGGGAGACCCTGTTAGTTTTACTTCAGAATTTTCATCGATTTTGCTCGTAATTGTGATGGTGTGAAATTTAATTTGCATGTCATTCATGTAGTACCATGTTAGGATTTTGTGCATGCATTCATTCATGACAGATCGTATCTTCATCTTAAGACGCCGAGATTGGATCCGCACGAGTTAGGTTCGTGTTAGCCGACCTAACCGGGGCCTGTAACATGCCGGTTTGGTTCACGAGTGTGAACCGGATTTGGGGTGTTACAAACTGGGTCAAGGTCTCAAGGAGTTGACATTAGGGTTGCTAATTGAGCGAGCCAGCTCGTGAGCATTTAGCGTTCGGCTCGGCTTGACTCGACTCGAAACTCGACATTTAAATGCTCGACTCGAACTCGAATCTTACGAGCCGAGCTTGAGCAAGGTCGTGTTCGACTCGACTCGACTCGGTTGTAACTTGAACTCGACTCGAACTCGACTCATAGTTCGACTCGAACTCGACTCGATAAAATAATATAATAATATAGTCTTTATATTATATTTTATATATATATATATATATATATATATATGAAATATAATAACAAAGAAGCAAGATAGTTGAGATGGTAAGTATTCACCTTGATGACTTCAAGGTTGTAGGTTCAAACCACATTGGCCTCATTTTTTTTAAAGTGAGGTACTTTTGACTTTTAATCGAGCTGGTTTCGAGCTAACGAACGAGCTCACAAAAATTAAATAGTTTAAGTATATTCGAGCTCGAGTCGAGCTCGAACACATAAAAGATATTCGAGTCGAACTCGAGCATGTATGTCCAAAACTCGTTCGATCTCGAGTCGAGTTCGAACGAGGTTACAAACTATTCGAGCCGAGTTCGAACACATGTTGAGCTCGGCTCGCTCGCTCAATTAGCACCCCTAGTTGACATTACTTATTTTCGTAGCTTTACAAGTTTCATTGTTTTAACATTAATAGGTTGTTTATTTAATTCAAAATTGTCGATCCTAACCTCTGTTATGAGCCGTATTGCTGCTGATTAATTAGTCAAAACCTTAATCAATTTTTCATACAGTATTTGAAATAAAAAATTAAAATTATTCATTTCGAACGACAAAATATAACAACTTTGAAGTTATAATAAAAAACATTCTCCAAAATAGCAATTTTTTTCATGGATGATGTAAAACCCACAATTCAAGTCAGGGTTTTATATTCATAACCGATCAGTTCGACTGTTATTTTCAAGTCGAGTCAAATTCAGAACACTTGTGTAACGACCCGCCATTTTTCACGATATTGTGGGCCTAACTGGCTAGGTGTTACTCAAAAGTAAAGTAATTATGTCAAACATTTTTTATAAATAATAACATATATAAAGATCCCACAGTCTTGGACCGTTTTCCAGCAGCCACACTTATTTCTCAATTAAATAAAAAAAGGAGTCCTCATATTTATTTTGATCCATACTCTGGATGTCAATCACCTAATCTCGTATCTGCACACCTGCGGAGGCAATTCCGCGTTAGTGATTACAACACTAAGTAGTATAATAGATAAAACAAAACAAGTACATTCCACTATTTCCTTATGTTTATTTTAGTATGCGGTGGAGCGATTCCACTATACTCCAAAACAATGCGGAGGAGGTATCCGCTGTGATCCGCACACCCCGGCCGTAGCCTTTTTGTGGGGAGGCTACCACTACCGTCTCCAGTGCCAGTGCCTCGCACACCCCGGCCGTAGCCTTTTTGTGGGGTAGCTATCACTGCACTCGGGTGATTGCTATGCCCCGTTTGTGGGGAAGCTCTCACTACCAATTCTAGTGCCAGTGCCTCGCACACCCCGGCCGTAGCCTTTTTATGGGAGGCTATCACTGCACTCCAGTGCCAATGCCTTGCACACCCCGGCCGTAGCCTTTTTGTGGGGTGGCTATCACTGCACTCAGGTGATTGCTATGCCCCGTTTGTGGGGAAGCTCTCACTGCCAACTCTAGTGCCAGTGCCTCACACACCCCGGCCGTAGCCTTTTTATGGGGCGGCTATCACTGCACTCCAGTGCCAGTGCCTCGCACACTCCAGCCGTAGCCTTTTTATGGGGCGGCTATCACTGCACTCCAGTGCGATGGAGGAATCGCTGTGCCTCACTCACCCTGGCCGTAGCCTTTTTATGGGGTGGCTATCACTACTCCAAAACAATGTCGATGCATTACAAAATTCACATACATAACACGACCCAGTGTCAGGACTGAGTCAATTCATTGACCCCGGTTGCACTTCGGTGCATGGTAGTCGAATCTGGGCTCAGGCCGACCTAGGCTACCAACAAGGAAAATACGATGTTCTACCTATTATACGTACCTGATTTGTGATTACGTCCGACTGTGACCCGTGAACCCTAATACAGTAATGGGGAGGTCGCCTGGGACGGAGATGAGGGATGAAATACTCACACAGTAATGGGGAGGTCGCTTGGGACGGAGATGAGGGATGAAATACTCCCTCCTCCTGCATATATATACACTTCAACCATTCCCTCCATTAAATTCTCATACCCCATCATCCATTGGTATTTCCTAGGTTCAACGACCCCTTCATTAAATTCTCACACCCCATCATCCATTAGTATTTCCTAGGTTCAACGACCCCTTCTCCTTTTATAAAGAATAAATGACGGCTAGGGTTTGTGGAAGCACCCTTTCACCATAATTCCTTTAACCAGGTAATTGGGTAATTAACACGGTTCACTTAACCTTTTCACTCAACCTCTTAAATGGTATAGTTCACTTAAATGGTTAAATGGATAATTAATGTGTTCGACTCGACTGATTCAACTAGAATCGTCCGATTAGAAATTACTTTTCAATTTAACCGGGTAATTCATACTTAACCAGCTAATGAATTTTTTTTTTCCGGGTCTTTACAACGTGTATTGAGCCGGTGCCAGTTGCGTGTATGAGCTATGAGGGTTATGCGTACTCAAGTATACAATGATAGCGTCATGAACACGGCAGAACAGAATGAGTTATCAGAATATATGAGAGTATGCCAGTTATATTTTTTATTTTTATATATAGTGGATCGTAGAATTAGTTTTAGGCCGTTTACCGCATTAGGATGCGTTACGGGCAGTTTGGGTGGGTTGATAGTTCTAAAGCATAGCATTATGATGTTTTGGTGTTTTTTATTTTATGAGATTTTTCCCGATTTTTATGAATTTTTTTAGGATTTAATACAACTTAGTTATTATATTTGACTCGTGCCGTAGATAAGTCAAGTCTTATTTACGAAATTGCCACCCAATTATTTTCGTCCCCTCCCGACATCTTCTTCCCAAAACCCTTCCCGACGCCTTCCCCATGCACACCACCGTCGCCCCGCCGCCAACGTCGGCCTACCGCCGATTGTCACCGACTAGCCCTGCCACGGCGTCGCCGTGCCTCCCGACCAGGCCTGGCCACCATTCGGCCTCCACGACGTTGGACCGCCGCGACTAGCATCGTGCCCGCATTGCGCTCGCGTAGCTGATTCCGAGGCTGGCGACCGTCGCCGCCATGATCGGGTGGTCGCCTCGACACCCTCGACCACCCAGCGACTTTTCCTGACCGACGCGGAGGCCATCGTCGCCGAGGTCGGCGGGATCGAGTCACCCATTGCGGGCACCACTGTTTTAGGCATTTTTCGGTGAGCCATCGCCTTCGTTGGCCACGTCGATGTCATAGATGCGTCGGGCTCGTTGAGCCGGTTCCAATGGTACCCAATACCATTGCTTTCCAGCCAGTAGACGCCACCGGCGGTTGTCGTCGGAAAATCGCCGGAAGCTACCGGAAAACCGCCGAAACCCGCCGGAAAACCGGAATTGCTAGAATTCAACGGATCTTCCGCGGAGCTCACCCAGTCAAACCTGATTGAATTTTGGATGCCGAAGAGTGCCGAATTTGAGCTCCGAGATACGCAACGAAACCCTAGCCTTCGCCGATTGCCGACGATGTGAGGTACAATTACCTTCGATTTGATTATTTAAAATTGATGATGATTGTTAGTATAACATGTTAGAATTGAGTAGTTGTCATGATGAATGCATGACTATGAATGAAATGATAACCGCATGATGCAATTAATTGAGAATGAAGGTTAAGTGATCTAATGAAGTAGATCGAGTCTCAGCATGATAAGTGATCACGACGCAACTTTGAAAAATACAATAAAATTGGTATGCAATGGTTGAATTAGAATTTTTTTCATACTTATGATTATTGATTGTTGATTGTGACGGATGATTATTACATTATGTGTAGTGTTCATTGAGTTTGATGCATCATTTAGTTAGCGGGCGTTAGTATTTAGTTTTGATGTGTAGGTACGAAGTAGGAGCTCGTCGCCTAGGTGCGATGACACGGTTGGAGCTTCTACCAGCTCCGTTTAGGACTCGCCTCTGTTTTTACTCCTTTCTATTGTATGTTTGATTTAATGCCTGCAGGGCGGGTTAAGTGGCATTTTATCGGATCCCACTTAACTCGGGCCATCTAATTGAACAGATTTCCGGATTAATAACACCTCGAGGATGATTTCGAAAACAAGATCCACCACAAGTTGCCTTCGGGCCTATTATATAAATCCCTACCCAGCCCTATATATATATATATATATATATATATATATATATATATATATATATATATATATGTAGTTTTTTGCGTTTTCAGTGAGACGAGAGATGGAGAAACCGACTGCACGTACCATGAGCGGATGCCGTGACAGTCAAAGCGGGCTCTGGATTAGTACCAGCGGACTGTTCCATTCCCGAGGGATCCTGACAACTCCGCGTTTGAGTTCCTCACATCCGGAGAACGTGGAGGTTTACGGGTACTTTTAGTACAGTGCATGTTCGGACTTGTGGTTCAAAGGGTACTAAAGGCTACTGCTTGAGAGTACTCGGCCTTCGTGCTCAAGGCTAGGATAAATATGGAGGTAAGGAGAGGGCTTAGGATTTGAGACCAGAAAATGAAGTAAGAAAATGCCAAGAGCGGCATCAGCAACAGCAGATCAGTAAGTTCTGGATGCTACCAGGTCTGCAGCCCAGTGGCTCCTCAGTAGTGCCCTTCAGAGTGTTCACGTGGAGTATATGATGTTTTCTTTCATATGAGAGTTTGCTCTCATAGCCAACTCGTTATAATTATTTTATTTTCCGGACCAGTAACACTTGTTACTGACGTGTTTTTATACTATATGTAGGTAATAATCACGAATTGGAGGAGCCAGCTTGGACAGAGGAGCACTGTTGTCGCTTGCACACATGTCAGTCGATTGAGTGATTATATTTTGTTTATGATGCTATTATATTGTGTGAATGAAGTTGCGTGATATATAGATACATGTTTGCATATATGTTTATATATAGTATTTTGACAGGGTGACCCTAATTGCACTTTTAGGGGAAATTCTGTCCGTTTTATTTCACAATTTTTATCGATTTTGATCGTAATTGTGATGGTGTGTAATTTAGTTTGCATGTCATCCATGTAGTATCATGTTAGGATTCTGTGTATTCATCTATGCATAACGAGTAATATCTTCATCTTAAGACGCCGAGATTGGATCCGCATGAGTTAGGTTCGGGTTAGCCGACCTAACCGAGGCCTGTAATATACTGGTTCGGTTTACGAGCGTGAATCAGATTTGGGGTGTTACAGATGAAGTATTTGCAGTAGACATCAAACACAAATAAACTACTCACAATTAAAAAATGATTCACAATTGCATCTGGGTTTTGTTGGCATAAAATTAGTATAATTGATATAAAAATTTAAAAATAATCAACCTTATTAAAAGTATTTATATTTAATATTATATATAGATAAGAAATATTAAATTAACTATTTTGTATATAAATTAACTATGATTACATCAAAGGGAGAACACAAAATAATCATGATTATTTTGTACGGCCCACTCTAATAATGTAATCCCCCCCCCATTTTCTTAATTTTTTGATATAAAATTTTTTTATTTGTCAAAGAACGCATGCATGAGGTAGTTAATCATAATTAATTAGAATATTAAATACATTTTTAAAAGTAATATTTTTAAAAAAATGTTATATGTATCATAATCTCAATAAGGTTGATTATTTAAAAAATTAATGTCATTTACATTTCTTTTATGTTAATTGAACAAAACTTTAATGTTTGTTTTGTTCAAATGAAAATAATGTAAATAAAAATATTTCATATGAAATGTAAATACAACGAGACAAAATAATATAAAATTTTCCCTTTTAAGTATTTGGATAGTAAAAAAATAAAATAAAAATAAAATATTCTTTCCTACGCATACAATGCATGACCAAAATTTCCTTCAATTTTTTTTTGTTTTCCATAAGAAGGTATTATTTTATAAAATTTTTACATAAACTTATTTTGATTGAAATTGAAAAAAATTATGACCAAATTGCAAGACATTAAAACATGAGAAAATTTGTGACATCTGAATTTTATATTTTTTAATATAATTCCAAGACAATTAAATAGATCCTTACAATCACCTACTTAAAATAAAAATAGTTATTCGAACCGACAATTGTATTGACTTGTTCACTCATGTAAAATTCTGATTAGAGTCATAGGTTTTTACAAGTAAAGTACAAATTAATTCCTTATGATAGCTAAAATCATCATTCATTCCATCAAATTGTATATTTTTGTTAAAAAAATTGTTTACATGTGTGGGTAAAAATCTCTTCTGACTAGCATTGGAAAAAAAACTTGAGAAGAAGCTTAGTTAGACCTAAGGATGATTTGAGATATCTAATATATGTGTGTGGGTCAAGAA
This sequence comes from Piper betle, assembly GCA_033002965.1. Lineage (NCBI taxonomy): Eukaryota > Viridiplantae > Streptophyta > Magnoliopsida > Piperales > Piperaceae > Piper > Piper betle. The sequence goes on from JAURVB010013083.1 coordinate 72,404, forward strand.
ATCGCATATTATGGAAATTTTAAAATGTAACTACTTGGCAAAACAAAATAATAAAACAGTGATTCGATTAATAATGTGGGAATCACTATAAGAAATTTCTTAGCCACACATGTGGAAAGTGGAGAGGCCGATCAACCGAGGATTGTCAATAAAATTAAAATATTAATTTGTTTGAGAATCATACATAAAACCTGATTAACTATAAACAAACCCCCTCTGTTATATTATACCAATTAAATATGATCCATAATATTTGCTATCAACCATATATTTCATTTTTGGTATTTCATTATTTTTCGTGAAATTACTCTTTTACCCTCGCGAAGCCTAATGCAGTGCGCCCCATTTCCGGAATATCTGTCTCAAAAAAAAAAAACTCCCGCCCAATTACTGGCTATTCCCGGTCAACTCTTTCTCCCCCAAACTCTCCGTTTTCGGGTCCCCCTCCCAATCGCCGCCGGCGACTACCTCCGGTCGCCGCCGCCGCCTCCCCTCCCTCACCCCCGCCGCGACCGCTCGTCATGAGCGCCGTCAACATCATCAACGTCACCGTGCTGGATAACCCCGCCGCCTTCCTCAAGCCCTTCCAGTTCGAGATCTCCTACGAGTGCTTGATTCCTCTCGAGGATGGTGATCTCTCTTCCTCTCTTTTTTTGGGGAGGTTTTGCGGTGTTTGAGGTGTTCCTTTGGGTTTCGTTTATGGGTGCTGGTTTGGTGGTGCTTGTGAGAGGAAGTTTTTGGATGGGAGGGGTTGATCGAGGGCTTCGAAGATGGGGATGATTTGGTGGCCTTTTGGTTGCTTGCTCCTTGTTGTTCTGTGGGGTGTTTTTCTTTTTGTGATTTGGTTATGCAAATTTGGTTTCTTGCGGTGTTAATTTTGAGTATCTGCATAGCTGAATTTCGTGCTATCCGGGACAATTTATCATGTTAAGGGCGTGACTTTTCTTCTCTATATCGCCGTGGTAAATGTATGCTATGTGGCTATTGGTAGTGTTATTGCCATAATCTAGTATCTCGTAGCTTTTTTGAGTTTCTCTTTACAAGTCATAGTTGGTTACGTTTTCATTATTTCTCTATAGATATCCTGTGTACAATTTATTATTATTCATGCCTTTGTATGTGGTGGAAATGTTTTCGCGTATTCTCACATGGGGGTTACCTAGTTCATCTCCCTCACCCAATGATTTGAGATTAGGTGGAAGAAAATACGATCATGCTATGTACAATTTACGTGTTTTGAAAAAGGATCCAACTCTATCCCATTTGTTGGTTTCTCATTGTTGTCGTTTATACCTTACCAAAACTAGAAAATATCTTCTAAGTTTTACATATGAGCTTTTTACCAAAAAAAATGATATTTTTTAATATTACCAGGTGGTGGGAGAATTATAACTCATTAGTAAAAAAGGGAAGTTATATTATAATGATAAAAGTTTTTTATATTACTAGGTTGATGGGAGAATTAAAGCTAATAATATTTTTTTGAGGGATATGTGACCATCGATTCAGGTCGGAGGTTGCGCCTACCTAAATTTTTTATATTTATAATTTTTTATAATTTTAGACAATTCATATTTTGTTCCCACTTTTATGGTAATTAGGCCTGATTTTCTTACCACATGGTAATATCAAAAAATTTTGCTCCATGTTATGGTAAAAATTCTCTACAATTTACTTGTTCATGCATTAAAATGGATGGAAGAAACCTAAAAAATGATTTTTTGGGCAAATAATATCAAAGATGAAGGTAGTTTAAATTGTTTTCTCTTTGTTATATATGTTGATGAAAAAACACAGAGCAATCGACATTGGTACATATGTCTATGTTTTCATAGCAAGTTATCAAGAGGATTTTTCCATGGCTTTTTGGTGTTACACATAGAAATTATTTGCTAACTTGTGTCTTGTTAAGTGAATAACAATGGCATGAGATTGGGATTACTAATGTACGTGAATTCAATTAAATGGCTGTTTAGAATCAGTTTTATGTCCGAGAGTCATTGAAAATGTTTGATTCAATGAGTTTTACAAAAAAATGTAAAAGAAAAAAATGTCACCAATATCTGCATGAGATTTTGTCCAATTGGTTGTTTGCCAAAATTATATGTTTTTGTCATAGCGAGGGCAGTGTCAGTTGTGTATGCAATATCTTGTTTTAAGTTATTGATTCTTGTCATGATAGAGTTGTTTCTAGTTTTAAGTAATGCTGATGAAAGCTATTTTTGAAATGTATAGTGTGAGCTTAGCTTGTGTGGTTGTAAAAAGTATTTTCAACAGAACAGATGTGTAGAGAAAATCAATTTTAGTTTCTCTATATTTTATGCTTGTTTGATTGCCGCAGGAATTCAGCCAGTAGCTAAAAATGTAGTTTGTTTGTGTTGCAGATTTGGAATGGAAACTGACTTACGTAGGATCTGCTGAAGATGAGACCTATGATCAAATGCTAGAAAGTGTGCTTGTCGGACCTGTAAATGTTGGGAACTACCGGTTTATCTTTCAGGTAATTCCGTTTAGCTTACAGATTTTTATATAGACCTCATACAGAAAACTCAACAATGAATACATGGACGTTTTTCTTAGTTTTGACTAGATGAATTTTATTTTCCTGACAGGCTGATCCGCCAGATCCCTCAAAAATTCGGGAAGAAGATATCATTGGGGTGACTGTCTTGTTACTGACTTGCTCTTATCTAGGCCAGGAATTTATCAGAGTGGGCTATTACGTTAACAATGATTATGATGATGAGCAGCTAAGAGAGGAACCACCTCCAAAGGTCTTAATTGACAAGGTACAAAGGAACATTTTGGCTGACAAGCCGAGGGTGACCAAATTCCCTATCAATTTCCATCCAGAACCAAATGAAAATAGTGCTCCACCATCTCTTCCAAGTCCGTTGCCTAATGATCTTCCCGAAAACCCTGAAGATTCCCGTAACAACAAAGCTTAATCTGATATTTAGGGAACCAACCTTGGCATTCAATTAGCCTTGGCTGCACTTACCTGTTCCGCTTGATTACAGAGGAATTTGGCTGTGGAAACCTAAAAATTGACCTCTATGCAGCCAAAATCTGATGGGTTCCATGATCCTTCACTCTGAATGGAGGCATGGATCCAATCCCAGTGGAAGTGTATATTACTATTTTTGGGCGGACCTGTCCTCTTAATCTAACTTTTTTCCCGTCAGTAGGATGTGTTTTTTACCTTCTCCATAATGTATTTATGCCTAGATTTTAGCACTCAATTTCCGGAAACTGATGTTCAGAAGTAGTTTTGGGCGATGAGAATTAGAAAAAACCAGCTTATTAAGCAATAGCAATGAATGAAATCTGCCGTTCATAGTAAACTACAAGGTTGCTAGAGCTAGTTCCCCGTTCTTATGCATTAGATTTGAAGCGTAATGTAAGGGTTAGATGCAAATAAGCACGAAGTGCAGTGTTTAGTAAGGCCTTGCGCAATCAAGCAGGAACGCTTGCATCGGTTCCCAAAGATCTGCAATTTTTTGCCTTCTCAGCCATTATGCAATGCTTTTGTTTCTTCCTTCGATAATCTCAGCCTTAAGAATCCTATTTGGGTTTTGTTAAGTAAGACGACTATCACTCATACATTTAAATTTTCATCATTTACTAATTCTGCAGTGTGGAAAAAGCAAAAATAATGCTGCCGCAAGACTCCTTGATTCATTTCTTATTTTTTTACAGAGCCTCGGACAATGAAGTGTTGCTATTTCTGCTTTTCTTCAATGTTTTTGTCCATGGATCCTTTGTGGCACCGTTCTTTCTTATCTGTTCATAAAATGTTAATCGGTCAAATGCATTATCTTACATATGGCATTTGCTTTTAGGCTTGCTGATCTTCTTGGTTTAAAAACTTCACCAACTTTTGGTATGTAAGAGCTGGCAAGGGAGTTTTAAAATGCGAGGAATTTTTCGTGGAAGAATTAAGGGTTTTGCACTTCTTTTCAAGGGCAACTGAGTGTAGGGCATCATCCTCAGAGCAGACTCATGTGCAAGTATAATTATGTGTACGCGACCAAATGTTGATAATGGTACTCTTCGAGTTCAATGGAAGTACGTCACTACGAGGATGATTCCTTCCCTTTCCACAATTTTAAATTAATCTCATCAGTCCAGAAACAGAAAACCTTCAATGGACATTTTACTGCACTCTATCTTCGAATAAGCACGAAGAGTAAGTATTTCTCGAACAATAATGGTCATACAAGAAGTTTGCTTGATTAGCACCACCAACCAACAATAGACTACATCTAACCTCTATTCAGTTTGAAATCACAGAACTAGGCGACAGACGTTTGAATACAGTTCACATATATAGCAGCCAGTGACATTTGATTTGCATATATACGTTCATGAAGCAAAGTTTGTGACGAATTCACGTGCACATCACAAGCACAATATTTGGCGTTTGGGAAGATAGAAATTATTCATTCCTACACTTTACGTCCTTTCTTCGTTTGGGGCCTTGCCTCTTGTTTTGTTTTTCTGTCTTCCGGATCATTTGACTTCGCCTGGTTACAGAAAAAATAATCAACTCCTCACCAACGTTATCCAAACTCATTGTTACATGGCCCAATCAACAAACAAAGACTAAAGTACATCTTCTTGGTTATGATATTAATTGGTCAGCCAGTAGTAGCTGAGGCAGATTATTTCATATCATAGCAATAAAACATCAACGGAAGTCAAGACAAGCACAATTTTACCTTCTTCTTCGATCTATTTCTTTGTCGTTGCCGGCCTTTAGGTCTTTTCTTCGGCTTCTCTATATCCTATACAGCATTTAAATGGGGATCCCGTGATAAAACTTGTTTAGAAAAAGGATCAGCTCAGTCAAGGATATGCTGTACCTGAGTCAAGGACATAGTGCGGGCATGTCTCTCGGCATGAGTTTCCTCATCTTCTTCAATTTCACCATCACTGTTAAGCACTAGCTTGAGCCTGCCTTCATTCAACAATTTCTTTGATCGAGCATGCCTCTTGATAAGAAAAATTAAAAAAAGTCCTCGAATGAGAGAAATGCATTAAAGTTAAAGGCGATAACTTTTTGACAACTACAGGAAGACCATAGCCGAAAACATCCAAATCTTGCAGTAGACAATTTTGTTAACAATCAGATATTCAACGGTAAATCTTTGAGACAAAAATAAAGATAGCAATAGGCAACCCAATAACAAGTAAATGACAGCTAAAAGCAATACATAATTACACAAAAAAGTAGAATAATCAATTTTAAGAAAATTTATAATATCTAATGTACCAAAAAATTTGTATTTAATCATCTCCAGTGCAGCAATCTTTCAATAAGCACAAATAGGTTTTGATATCAACTAACATATTCTCTACGTCAAAGTTACAAAATTGGTGTTCCCTAGAATAGGACCAAATTAGTGAACTTACCATCAGATTAATAAGACTTGACCGTCCATAAAAAAAACATGGTTGCATTGATCTAACCTTAGAGTTCAGGTGTGTCTTCAAAGTGTCCTCATTCAAACAAACAATTCTTGGGCAGAGTCGACATTTAAAAACTGACTTGCATTTCAAGACATACTCATTGAGTTGAGTTTCAGGTAGATGCTCTCCCGACATGGACTTCGCATTTTTGAACAAATTTTCTTTCTTCCTCTTACTGCCTAAAGAATTGGGTAGGTTGTCTTCATCTTGATGTTTGACTTCTTCAATACTCTCATCATCGTCGTTAGCAGGTAATCCTGGATTCAAAATAGATTCAGTCAACAAACCAAAAGGATGCTCAAGCAACATATGCTTGCACAAGGTCAAAATCTTCAAGGTTGGCAAAAAAGGCCACTCCCATGCCTTATTGCTGTTTATCTACAACCCCATTTCTGATTCAACCCATTTCTGTATGACAATTTAACCATGCACTGACTACACAAGCTCGATTGTTAACATTTTCCAACAAAACTTGAAAAGAGTGATTAAAGAGACCATTAATACGAGCATATAATTACACTCTACATCAGGGAACAATTCCAAGTCCAACTCAATTCCATAATTTCAAGGGTAGACATTCTCTTCTAGGCCAGCATTTCGTGCAACTTAAAACTGCAGTATCTAAATTATCAAATGCAGAATAGAGACGCGCCAAGTAGTTAAGAATAAAATTAAAGATTAAAGACACTAAGAAAAATGCACCCGCGGCATCGCAAGGAACTTCACTGCCAGAACTGTCTTCCCTCTCATATCCAGAACCTATTATCACATCACCAAACCATCAAATTTTAATTTAAAAAACATAAAAAAATAAAGAACACCATGATTAGTTTTAGCTCCTAGCAACAGAATCGACCAAAAAAAACATAGGAGAAAATATTATCCAATAGAGAACAAGCGACATAGAAATGCTAGAAATTGCAGAAGCACGTACAATAGAAACAAAAAGACATCGTCTGCTAACCTCATACGCACCAGCAAAAAAAACACCATAGTAGCGATTTTGTTTTTTTATAATTGAAATTGAAATTTAAACAAACAATAAAAAGAGAGCAGAGAGAGAGGGAGAATCGGCACCATCTTCAACATCGGCATTGGGAGAGCTGGCGTCTTCTTCCTCGTCGCCATCCGGACGTTGCGGCAACGAATCCGATCGGGAAGAAGGAGACGAGTCGGCGGCGTCGACGTCGTCACCGTCGTCGGAGTCGGAGGAGGAAGAAGAGTCGGAGTGGCTGGTACGGTCGCCGTGGTCGACATTGTAGTAGAGCCGCTTTATCATCTTCCCCGGCGACGGCGGCGCTCGTCCGGTTTTGGGGGCGGCCGGTTGATGTTATACCCTACGACGTCGTCGATCTAGGGCTCTCGATTCGGTTCGACGGTTGACTCGGCCCCTTCGACTCGGACATTTATAGGGTTGCTAATTGAACGTCGAACTCGAGTCGTAGTTTGACTCGAACTGCGACTCGATAAAATAATATAATAATATAATATTTATATTATATTATAATATATATATATATATATATATATATGTATATATATTGTTCGGGCGCGGGATCGTCCGCCCCCTCGAATCGGTTCTTTATGTGTGATTCGGGGTTTAAAGGTTCGGTGGGACCGAGGCGCCCTTGCCGCGCAAAGAGATAGTGCGATGGAAATAGAAAATATTACAAACACATGAAATGACACGCAGGGAATTTTTTACGTGGTTCCTTAGGGTTCAACTTGAATCCCTAAGTCAGTCCACGGTGAGATTAGTACTCACAATCCACTATTTCTCCTTTGATTTTTACAAGTTACACAAAATAGTGAATTTTTGCCGCACTTCGCTAGATCTTTGACTCCAATGCCAATATTTATCCCCTTCTGCTCTCTAAATCCTTAAAATGACCCCACCAATGTGTCCAGAGCATCCAAAAATGGTGGGGTAGTAAGTTTCGGCTCAATCCAAGATCTATAATGCCTTCAAATTATTTCTGGAACAATAATACACTGAACCGGGCCGTTCCGGGTTGGTTTAAACCAAATAAATACTGGACCGGACCGGATGGCGTGCGCAGGCTGTCTTTCCTTTATGCGTACACCAGTCTGCTTGTGGTGCACGGTGGGCCAACTCAAATCCGGGTCACAGGGCGGGTCTCGGACACGATCACGGGTCCGGGTCTGTTCGCGGGTCTAGCAATTCGTGGGGCAGATGGATCTGATCACGGACCTGGCAGGAAAGCGGACTCGGTCAGAGGTAAACGGGCACGACAGACCCGGCTTACAGGCGTGACGCGGCGGCGCTTTTGGGACTCCGGCGGCGGCTTTTCCGGCGACTGAATGGTGGCGGAGATTCGCCCAGAACTGTAGATCTCAGAATGGTGAAGGTCTTGGAGGTGGTCCGACAGTCAGCGGCGGCTCCGGTCGGTCGGTCGGATGCCGGAAAGTTGGACACTTTTCTGCACTTTTGTGCTACGCTGCTCCGATCGGTCACTTCTCAATTTTTTCCGGCGACCTCAGCGACGAACTCCGGCGGCTCTCGGCTTGGGCTTGTAGATCACTTCTCCACCTTCACTTGATATCAACGGAAGGTCTGGGAACGACCGGTGCCGATCGAAAAACGGCCGCGAAATCAGCTCTCCGCGAATGTTTCCGCTCTGTTTTCTGCTTTTTCCTCTGGTCGGATGGGTCTCTTCCTGGCTTTTCTCCGGCGACTGCAATGGCGAACACCGGAAAAGCTCACTTTGGGTTTGTAAAATACTTCTCCTTTTTCACTTTGGTCACCACTTTGGGGCCGGTAACTACCGGAGGTGGTCGGAAAACGGCGGTGAAATCATGGCTTTTGCTGCTGTTACTGCTCTGTTTTCTATCTTTTCCTCTGGTCGGATGGGTCTCTTCCTGGCTTTTCTCCGGCGACTGCAATGGCGAACACCGGCGAAGCTCACTTTGGGTTTCGAGACCACTCCTCCGTCTTCACATTTCACTCCACGGTGGCGCTGGGAACGGCCGTCACTGGTCGAAAAAAACCAGCGAAATCTGCTCTCCGTTGCTTTGTTTTCCGCCTTCTCCCTCCCTTCTCTGGTGGGGTGCTTCGTGGCGATTTCCCAGCGATGACAGGAGTCTCCGGCGGCAAGTCCTTGAGGCGTTGTGTAGGGGGCACTTCAAGCTTCACGCCCGTGGTCTCGGACTGGTCCAATACGGCCAATGTTGTCCAAAAATTGGACGCTGAACCTGCAAAACAGAGATGCTATCTTCTTCTTCATTGCCGGCGGGTTTGGGCACAGCTTTGGCTGGCGGCTTGGCTTTGAGGGAAGTGAGGGAACACTGGGAATGGAGAGAGGTCTTGGACGGACATTGGCGTTGGAGACCTTGCTTCACCGGTCTTCTCCTCTTCTCACGGCAATGGCGACAACTTCACAGCAGAGTCTTTATTCCGGCATGTGCAACAGCAGCAAGGTAGGTTTCATCTTCAAGGTTTGGCAATAAATGGAGATGGGTCTCCTCTGGCACTATGGAAATGTTTCTCCTTGGCAATGCTTCACAGAAAAGATGGCGGTGTGGTTGGCCAGGGGTCGCCGGAGATAAATCTCTGGCGAGGGGCTCTTCCCCTGTTCTTTCTTCTATTTCTCTTCTTTTCAACGTACGAGCCCCCCTTTCCCAATACGTCGGGCTTTGTCTTTTATAGAGTTTTCCACGCTTCTTCTGTTTCGAGATTACGGGCGTGGGATCATAAACCGTCAGGATTTTCCACCCAAATTCTCTCCTTCAGTTTTGAATGACGGAGACTTTTTCTCTTGTAATCTCCTCTGGCAGTTTTAGAATAGCATGGACCAATTCTTCAGAAATTATACACGTGGCCGGATAAATACGTGCAAACATTAGCCCCCTTGCCGATTTTTCGCAAATTTGGAAAGAAGAATCGGCAAAAAATATAGTTTGTTTTTTTTTTTTTCTTTTTTTTTCTTTTTTCGTTTTTTTTTGCGAAAAATAATATTTTGCTCTCAAGCTAGGATGACCCCTTCTGGGTCACTGTGTGATAACTGCCCATTATTTTGATTTAGGAGAGTGACTTCTTTGCTCGACAACCGTGGTCTCCAAATCCATATTTCTTTCCTTTTACTTTTTAGATTTGAGTAGCAATGAGGGAATGACAATTTCGTTTCTACTCTCAGCTGTGACTTCTCTTTCTTAGCATCTAGCTTCTTTGGCAAGAAGATCTCATGATGTCTTCTTTTCCTTCTATGATATGGGGGAGACCTTGTTCTTTTGTGATGCATCGTACTATTTGTTGAGCTGTTGGCTTCTCTTTTAAACCTTTTAGGAGTAATAATTTCGATTGACGCCCTCAACTTCTTGTCCAATGTTGAGTTGGATGGTGATCTTGATTTCTTCGGTAATACAAAGAAATGAAGGCGAGAAGTTGATCTTGTGTTTGTGTTGAACTCCTCTTGCTCTTCAATTATATTTGTCAAGTCTTCATTGCTAGCAATTGTGATAGGGTACTTCAAGCTTTCACCTGGTAGCTGACACTTGATCATGAAAGGGCTGCTAGTAGAAAATGTACTTTTGATTCGAGTAACAAGACTTGAATAAGAACAATCACGATCCACTAAAACAAGTCGTGTGTTTCCTCCAATGTAATGTCTCTTCCTTCCTTGGATCGCTATCTTTCCACCGTAACTGCAAATCAGGCGAAGTTTTGTTTTTCCATATTGCATTGAATCCTTCAATTTAACTTCTTCTTGAGTCGAAGTTGTTTGAACAACAAGCTGATCTTCTATCTTTTCTTTATCAAGCTCCTTTCCTTTTTGATCAGTTTGAACTTCAAACTCATGCATCATTGGAGATGTAGGGAACCCTTTCTTTACTTCTTTAGTGGAAACAGGTGGCATTTCCATGTCGTTGACCTTAATCATTGGGGCATACATTTTCTCATTTTTCCTTCCTTCATCTAGCTTTTCCATTCTCTTTTGAGACTTCATTAGTGAAGATGAGTGGCTCACTGTCATCACATTGGCAGTTGAAGTTTTGTACTTTATATCACCTTTGTCAAGTAACTCTTGGATCTTCTCCATCATGTCTCGACATTTCACCGTAGAATGACCTAACCTCTGGTGAAATCGACAAAAATTTTCGTTCTTTTCATCTTCTGGCTTTGGCAAAATTTTTGGAGTCCATGGTGTGATCTTTCCTTTGCTCTTCAACACGTCAAACCATCTCTCAGTATCTCCAGTGTTGAAGGTGTAATCTTTAATATTCCTCCATTCACGCTGTTGTCGAGACTCTCGAGGTGTATATCTTGGATTTTCACTTCCATTCTTAGTCTTCACTTGCCACTCATGATCCATGTGACCAAGCTCGGTGACTGCATTGCTTGATGCTCCTTTATTCTTTGTTGAAGCTGAAATTCTGTTGAGTTCCTCATATATTAGCACCCTTTCAAAGAGTTCTTCAAATGTATTGCATTGTGCAGCACTCAGGAACCAAGCTGCTGATCCAGCATTCATCGCGCAAATCTTTACAAGCTCCTTGATCTCTGGAGTCTCTTTCATTTGGGATGAAAGGCTTCTGAATCTTTTTACATATGTAGCCCCAATTAGACTCCAATATTTGGAACAAACTCGGTTTGAGTTTTGACGAAGAGAGATTGGACTTGCATATGCTTGACGTGATTCCGATGGAAAAGACGTGATTTATGGTAATTTAAAATAAAAATATGGTTTTATTATATTGGTCATTTTGTTTTGTGCGCGTATATTATGACACATTGAGACGTACTACTTCTTGAAGTAAAATTCTACACCAATTATTCTCAAAGATAAGGACAAAAACATAATTTTATATAGATTACATCTAAGTTCTTCCCATGCTGTATGTAACTTAGGTGTGCATCAAGTTTTGCAGAACTTTTGCCTTCACCAGAACTAAGATGTCACCATTTAGCTCAACTCTTCTTTAAAGTGCTTAAAAAATGGCGGCCTCAAATTTGAAAGCAATAAGACTTACAGAACAAATGTACCAGAACTTATGCTTTGCAAAAAATTCGAATTGCTTATAATGGAATATGATACATACCAAGTGGCTATTAAAACAACAGAGGCAGCATTATCTTTACATGCTCACCTCTTAACGTCCAATTAGCTTTGCCGTCCATGCACCACCCAAGTAAAGCCCAAATAAGGGTCCTGCAAGTAGTACTTGCGTGAGAGGATCGGTGGAAGGGGTCAGGATGGCCGCAGCTACAACTGCCCCGACCAACACATATCTCCAAATTGAGAGCATTTGATCTCCAGATACCAGTCCAACTTGACCCAGTAGAAGCTGAATCACTGGGACCTGCAGAATTGTTTTAAAATGACAAAATGATAGATGCAGTTAGTAAATGGAGTTCAAAAGAAAAGAAAATTTCATGTGAAGATAAGTACCTGGAATGACAATCCCGTACTGAACATGAGCAACAGAACAAATTCGAAGTACTGGTCAATGGACCACAATGATTCCACTGCTCCTTCAGCATAATTAACAAAGAAATTCAAGGCTGCAGGTGTAAGCACTTTGTATGAAAAGAAGATACCAGTATAGAAGAGAACTGACGATCCCAATACAATTGGAGCCAGGAATCTTCTCTCAGCCGCAGTAAGACCAGGAAGAACAAAAGCTATTATCTCGTAGAGGATAACAGGGCTTCCAAGCAGGAGGCCACAATAACCAGACACCTGAATAACATTTAAAAGTCTATTAGTGTCGAACTTTTACCATATCTAAGACACGGCACAGTGGAAAACTTAGATCACATTATACCTTCAATGTTGTGAAAAAGAATTCCCCAGGAGATAGCTGAAGAAACCTAACTCCTTGAGCACTAACAGGAGCTTCGAGAAGTATGATCAAGTCTTTCGAAAATAAAAAGCAACCTGCAATTGCTGCCCCTGCAGCCAAAACAGAGACAAATAGTCTCTCCCTCAATTCTTCTAAATGATCAAATAAGCTCATCTCCTTGTCATCAGGAAGAAGGTCCTTGCTAGGATAGAGAAAATCGTTGAGGGGGCTGCTTCCACTCTGTTCTTCAGAGCTTTGCAATGCATCATCCACTCTAATGTTGTTGGGAACAGCTATAACAATCCACGAGACAAAAAATATTAAAAAAAATTTCCCCTAACACATTTAAAAAAAGAAAAAAGCAGTACACATATCAACTTCATGATCATCTATAACTCAGCACAAATAAGCTAGGGTTGGCAACATGGATATTGCATCGCCCATTTATGGGTTCCAGATTTAAATATGAAAATGAAGTGGCCAGTTTTCACAATGGATCCTGAAATGATAGGCCATTGTCGACAAAAAGCATTCTGGTTATAGGAGACCTATCACAACATTATTGGTCCTTGAGACTAAACTCCTAGTTCAGTGCAAAGCTGGCTATTAAGAAGCCCAATTTGCTTTTACATGAAATTATGAAATACAAGAATAGGATATAAAATATATAATCATATACTACAAGTAAATCAGATCGGGTTTGTTCATTTAAAAGGTCAAGGGGATCACTGACATGTAAATAATTAGATAACAGAACCTAGATTGAGGCACAAGCTGCCTCGCAAAAGCAAATGCCCTGTGAAATGCTGGAAACTCTTACATGGTTTAAGAATTGGGCTAAAATTGCGCATGAAGCAGATGCCAATGATGGATCAAACCTGGCAAAGTTGGATTTAAATTGAGACCCTTACATTTGATTCTGAAAGAGCCCACTCATTTTACAATTAAAATCAAATGGACAATGGATCCACTAACGCTCTTTGCCACAATTTCGCACAAACTTTACCTTATATAGGAAAAGACTGTCTTAAAAGGTATGGTTAAGGAACCTCATATAAGGGTAGCTATTTGACAACATCAGCATGTGGACAGTAGACCTGTAGTTGTATTTCTAGTGAACACACCCTTATGTGGTAACTGCTGTGAAATTGTTTAGTCTAATATTAAAAAGGTATATCAAATCTATTTATATATAATTTAAATTCTAGAAATATGACAGCCCTATCCTACATTGTCAGACAGACACCTTTCTTTCGGGCTTTCAAACTATGGGATTTTCATGTCACAAGTGATTTGTAAAAAACTCATTTCTGTCATTAGAAAAATGTGATTGCTTTCTTGATTAATATGCTCAAACGTATTTCATGGTGCATATTTGATCATTAACAAAGTTCTCCCCTTCTTTTCAAATATGTATATAAAAATTAAATAAAAATGTGTACAGCCCCAATTGCTAATGCTTTGCAAGGAAGGTCCTTAATTTGTAAATTTGAGAGAAGGAGAACTTAATTAAGGAATAGTTGTTGGTACGATAACAAGTTAGATAGTAAAACTCTTAAAGAGTTTGAGATTTGTGAAGCGGACAACCTGTGACATGACGCGGAGTAAATGGGCCCATCAAGTGTAGCACATTGAGTGGATTGGCATTGGACTCTTTGGTAGGCGATTGACTAGTTGGACCCACTCACTTGCTAGCTACATAATGACGTGAATATAAATTGCAAAGCAAAGTAGACACCCCATGAAAGAGATTTATTTACTAATGAAGGAGATCTAATAAAAGATGGGACCCGCCGAGTGCCGCATCCAAAATGTGCATTGTACTCTTGATCCAATGTAGTACAACAAGATAGAACTCTTATAAAGAAAATAAAAAGTAAAAATAAGGATGTACAAAGCCAAGCATGTGAATTTTAATTGGCAACACTTCATGTGCATATGACTTAGAGTTAAGAAAAGTTGTAAGACTTGTAAACTTGTTTTCTAAGTAAAATCAAATGTCATGAATAAACATGAATTTTGCAAAAGACGAATTTGTTATACCCCCAACCAATAAGAAGCGAGTATTCATGGGTGTAAATAATTATACCCCCTCCCCCTATTTTTTATAAACAGAGTTTCTCATTTTTAGTTTTTCTTCACATAATAGAAGCTCTCTTGAAAGCTAGGCTTAGGAGTGAGAAGCTTCAAAAAATCTATCCGCTGGTATACACCAGTGTAAGTTTAATTCCCGACTCTGTTGAGTCAACTGGTTCAGTTGAGTCACAGGTTCGGTTGGGTTGGTTGGCTTAGGGGCTGGACACATCTACTATACGGGTAGGCTAATCCTTCTTGACTCACTCGCACTGGTTGAATTAAGTTTTCTTGGCCTAGTTGGTTCGGACGGCTAAAAACATGTCTTGACACGAACAACTACAAGTTTAATTTTCGCTACCCACATGAGAAATAGAAGCACATGCTTGTTCAAGTGAGCAATTCTTAGCTTTGGACATACTATATAATCTCATGAATTGTGTTATCATGACATATTGTTTGTGCAAAAAAATCTATTTTTTGCACAAAATCGAAAAAAATTGTGTACAAAGATTGTTATACCCCCGTGAATACCCACTTTTGATTGGTTGGGGGTATGCAACTCCATTCTTTTCTAAGATTCATGTTTATTCATGAGACTTAATTTTACTTAGAGAACAAGTTTACAAGTCTCACAGCTTTTCCCAACTCTAAGCTATATGTACACGAAGTGTTGCCAAGAGTCCTACCTTGTTGCACTATGTTGGAACAAGAGTCCAACGCACATGGATACAACACTCAGCAGGTCCCATCTTCTATTTGATTTCCTTCATTAGTGAATGACTCTCTTTCATGAGAGAGCCCATTTTGCTTTGCAATTTATACTCATGCCTGCACATAGTCAGCAGTGAGTGGGTCCCAATGATCAATCGCCTACTGAGGAACCCAATGCCAATCCACTCAATGTGCTAATGGATCCATTTGCTTCACGTTATGTCTCAGGTCGTCCATTTCTCAAAGCTCAAACTCCTTTTAAGTGTTTTGCTATCTAACTTGTTATCATACCAATGGCTAATCCTTAATTAAGTTCTCCTTCTTTCAAATTGACAAATTAATGACCTTCTTTGCAAAGCATAACCAATTGGGGCTTTATCTATTTTTATTTAATTTTTATAGAGGTACATTCCCACTAATACACTGGATCACTCTTATACATATTGGATGTCTGACTAATTTTATGGTATCTGATACCTAACTTTCTCTCTTCTCTCGCCTCTTCTTTGGTTTCCTGTGGACCCCATTTCTTCCCTAGTAGTAATGAGTACTCTAAAATGAAGTCTCACCTTATCTTGATCAAAACCTGTCCAACAAACGTTCAGAGTCTATCATCATCATTGTCATCATCGTCGTTACTCCTAATCCGGCTAAAATTGGATCGATGGGACAGTTCCTCGCATACAATATAGCTGTTACTGACACAAAACCCGCACAATACAAGCACAAAATGACCAATTTTCACCTTAGAAACCTTTCATGATGCAAAATCCTCAAAAGTTGGGAAATCAGTCAATTGCTCCAAATCATCATTGTCATCATCCACACACTGCACGCTTCTATGAAGAAATCTATTTTGTTTAAATTCGTAAGCTACAACATTACTCCCAACATAAACCTTTAATCAAACAGAATTTTATAAAAGAGAGAGAGGCAGGGTAAGTATACCGGCATCGGGAGGGCGCTCCTCAAGGGCAGCGCCAGCGCGCCAGCCATGGGAGGCGACTCGGGCACCTTCCCACCACCATCGGCGCAACACACCAGTACTACCCTCTTCTTCCCCTTCCTCTTCGCCGCCCCTAAACTGCTCGTGCCCGGCCGCCGGCATCCAAAGTGGAGCTGCGGGGTAGTGATCAAGGCGGGGGAGGGCAAGCCGGCGGCGGCGCGGCGGAGGTGGAGATGTGGGATGAGGGCGGCGGCGGCCATGGGCAGGTAAGCAATGTATGCGGAGGGAGTTCGCCGAGAAAGAGCCCCCCGCCAGATATTTTAATGACCTACCCTTAATCTACAAGCGTTTTTTTTTTTTGCGTACCCCACACTTTTTGCGTGCGGCTCGTGCACCTCAGCCTAGTTAACAATTCTTTTTTTCTTGTGATAAATCGTTGAATTTTTTTAAAAAAAATTCAATGTAAAAAAACACAAGTCAAAACCTTATTTTTTTAATTTCTTCTGGATTAAATTCATTAATTTTTTAAACAAATAAATTGTATACTTATATACGAGAACAGTTTTTGGTTCGATCCGTACCTGATCAAGTCGATACCTCGATCGAAGAGGAGTCAATGATTGGCCGTTGCTAGAGGATCAAACTCTAATGGCAGCTCTGATCGACCACAAGCTCGAACTTGTTTGTTTGATTTAAATTTAAGTCGACAAAGTATGATCAATGAATTTTTGGTGTGTTCATAGACATGTTTGCCAAGAGAATTCCTTTTTACTAAACAACATATCCTATCATATAGGTGAAGGACCAGGTAGAAGAATTGCACCCGGGAAGAAAGACAAGAGAGTAGTGAACGACTAACGTGAAAGCAATTAATTGTCGGCATGATGACCTCAATTTAGTTGGGATAATGCGCAAGATTATGAACTTTTAATTCGCACCATAGTTTAGCACACCAAAAGGAGACTCATATAGTATAATTCACAGTGTAGTCCCTTTTATTCCCCTCTAAATTCCGGTAGCAAGTGTATGTGAGGAGGATTAGATCCTCGTCCATGGATACCACCATAACCCCGAACAAAGCATTTCAAATGGAAAAAATTCTTATTAGAAAAGATAACAAATTGGATGAAATGTCCCCATCTTATCCTAGCATGCAAAAGATCCCATGCATATCAAGAAAAAAGAAGAAAACAAATAATGTGATAATTCAATAAATTCAATACATGCTTGGCAGACTAGTTTGTGATTTTACTCGGTCGCCCGAACAAGTGATCAATGCCACCGCTGCTACAGCAAAGGACAATATTCCTTTCAACAAGTATTTCAAAAATGTGAATACTACGCAAGATAAAACGAAAATAAAATAGTATTTCTCGCTTTAAATAAAATCCATAGAACCCATTTTGTATGTCTGCACAAAAGAAATATACACAAAAATTGGTACTGCCATACAATCTGAATACGAAAACACTACATTGTGCATCTGGTGCATCCATCAACAGCACAAGCCTCTGTCAAAATCCGGCCTCGAATCCAGGGAGATCAGCGAGGTCACCCTTTCAACTCAGAACCAAAGGTAACCAGCCAACCAATGTCAGCAAAAGTCAACACAGATAAAAGGTAATTACGGTTCCCGTTTCAATGTGATATTTATAATTCCAATAGGTGACTTTGGACGGAAATGTTCATCAGTATCAACTTCCTCAATTTCCTGAAGTAAGAAAATACCAACATTGCCAGTTTAAAAAAAATGATCAATTGCTCAATGCAAATTTCAATAGATAAGTAGAGAGCAAACTCATGTACACATGCAATACGATAAAAAGAAATACATCCTTACATAGTAGGAAAGCAATTAATAAGAGCATTCAGGATGTAGTGTAATGTGCATAGCCACGATTAACTCATTCATTCAACAACTTCTTATATAATCACTTGAACTATAATCAGATATCCCATGCAACAACTATCCATGATGCCTTTCTCCTAATGTGGAAAGGCATATGATGAATAAAAGACAGGCATGTCAAGGGTTTCATGTCCTGCACAGAAATAATAGAAATCGATGGATGGTAAAAAGTCTAGACCCAAGTTTCCAGCCCAGTTTACTTGAGGTAAGGTAGAGATGATGAAGTTGAATCGTTGACGATGATAATTCAATGTCAATGATATTGATCACCATCAGGAAAGACAACTAAACATTGACAAAATGCTTTTTTTATATATATTTATGGAAAGGCACACAACTTCATACCAGACACCAAGAGCTGAGGCATCAAAATAAACAAAGTCTCAATTTTTTTTTAAATAGCGATTATAATTCACAGGAACATGAAGGTGAGATTTCATAAGAGACGCCATCAAAAACCAGAGAGAAAAGGGGATAGACTCATAATAGTTCCTTGTTGGAATCAATTCAAAAAGTAAATAATCAAAACATTATTGTTGGTAACCAACAACAAAATAATTTGAAATTTCATAAAGTCTTGACAAGGATAAAAATCTAAAATAAGATAAACACTAGATGATGAAATATCTATATATAATAAAAAATGTAAGGACATCCTAATCAAGTCCAGAGTAAAATGAGATAAAGATAGTAAGGCCGACTTTGATAATGTTTAAATTAAAGGCTGGTCCTATAACATCTCTTATATAACTTCTAGCCCACAAACCCTTGTCAAGTTTCATTTAGATAGTAAGAAAAAGATTTGCCTAACGAACAGCCAACTGACAATTCAAACCCCATTCAAGGGTCAACTTAATGATACAAACACAAACCTTGGCCATGTACCATGATTTTAAATTTGGGCCTATCCAAATAGTAAACAAATCAAGTATCATAAGTGCATAACATGGAACTACTGTGCTTGATAGACGATATTAGCACTACAAACTTGAAGTCCTGGTTGAGTCTTTCATAATTTGCATTACATTTAAAAATTTTAAGTCAGTACCTACTAGCATAATTTAGTCAACTAATCAATAAAAATGCATGCTGAAACAAGTCCATTGCATGCCTTCCTATCTAGGAACACTCATATTCACCGCTCCATTAATTGTCTGAAAAAGTCTAGAAACCAATAATACTTTATCAAAGATGACCTAATTATAACATTGCAGTGCTAAAGTGCAAAGGTCAAAAATGTTTTCCTTACTTGAACAATGTCCTCTCCCTTGATGACCCGCCCAAACACTGTAATTTTCTCATTTAAGTCTGGTATAGGCGCTGTTGTAATGAAAAGCTCAAAAAAATAGTTGTCTGGTTTAACTTGGGATGTTCCAAGCATAAATGCCTCGTGCTTTGGACTGGAAATAAGAAAACCAGAACACAATTATGCCAGGGAAATCAGATGTTATACAATAACAACACACATAATAAGGCTACTACTAAAAATAGTATAAATTTGAAGCATAAAAAAAAACCTTAGAGCACGGCGACTTTGAATTTTTCCGACAGTCCAATCTTCTACAGGAGCTTGTGGATCTCCTCCTTGTATAACAAAGTTCTTCACCACACGGTGAAAAAGCATTCCCTTAAAGTGCTCCTTGTGGCTTTGAGAAAGCAGAAATTCTTCATTATTTTCAAAGAATATAAAGAAGGAAAAATAAAGCAAAAACAATAGACTCGCAAAACTAACGTATATTCTATAAGAGAAGCTAAAACTGGACAATCTAGTAAGTCTAAGAAAGAAAGTAAAGCCAAGTGCAACCGTAAAGATTTATTGGTACATAAAGCATATGATAAAAATATCTAACAGAACATACCAAAGATCAAGGAATTTATCAACAACCTCTGGTGAAGTTTCCTTGAGAAGTTCAACAGTTATCAAACCCTTGGAGGTGTTCAAAGCCTAAGAGATAAGATGCATCCAGTAAGACAAGAGCAACACAATGCAAATTGAGAAAGCTAAAACATATTCTATCACCATAGAATCCAGACTCATTGCATGTCAAATAATGCAAGCCATCTAACTTCTAAGTGCTTCTCAAACATTTACAAGATAAAATTTTTTCATGACACCAGCAAATACAACAATTTTCTTGAACTTGATTAGATAAACCTCCCATATATATTTTAACATTCACAACACAAACTAAGATATGAGAATACAGCAGTGCTAATCGCAGAGAGCAAAACTAGCTTGTAAAGTTGCTAAACGATATTCGGACATTGGCACCGTAGTACAGCACTAAACATCCACATACAGGAATATCACTAACCATCATACTCTCTTCTCCTACTACCAAAAAAATCAACTAGATTCGCAGTCAATTCTACCATCACTATCACCAATTTCCTCACAAAATGATAGACAACCAGAAACTGTAAGAACAATACATACCATGTGGCATGTGGTTGGAAAAAAAGTGACAAAAATTCCACTTCAACTAAACAATTACAAAAACCCTAAAGAAGATCTAAAATAAACTTACCGCGTAGCTGGGAAGATCATATTTCTTCAACTCCCTGAGCGACTCCGAGTCCTGTCAACCACACCCCCCACCCCAAAAAAAAAAAGCTATACCTAAGTACACATACCAAATCAACAAAGCATGAGCAAAAAAAAAACCTAATTAAAAAAAAGGGCACCTCAAAACCGTTCTTCTCCACATCAGCCCTCGACCTGCAAAACCCACAAACAAATTCAACCAAAACAAACCCCAAAATAAATAAATAAATAAATAGATCAATTAAAAAGAAGTTAAGACAAGCCAAAAAAAAAAAAGAAGAAGAAAAGAAACCTGCGGGACGACAAATGGCGGTAAGTGGCGACCATGAAGAAGACGAGCAAAACGAGGATCAGATTGCAGGCGACGATGGTGGCGACGCCCACACGGGCGGGGCTCTTCTTCCTCTTACTCTGCAGCAAAAGCGCCTGCGGCTTTATCCTAGCCATCTATCTCTACCTTCTTGCCACACACAACCAAACCAACCTAAGGCAAGGCAAGCCAAAAAAAAAACCAAATAAAATTGAACAACACAATACAAATCATGAAATTGATACAACTCATCTTCATAATATATTAAGACATAGACCAACCAACCAATCAATCAAGCAATCAAGCAATCAATCGATCAATTGGGGAAGGTGGGTGGGATTTATCATTTATTGATTGGTAATCACCTTTTCTTTTTCTTTTTTTTTGGAGATGCTGAAGAGGTGCCGAGTTTGATTTCGAGATTCAAAAATGGTGACGAAGACGAAGAAGCGGTGGTGCTAGGCACCTGCGCCCCGGTGCGGTGTGGCGTGGTGGGTGGGACTTTTGCAAGAGGAGAAAAAGATTTGTGGTTGGCTACAGCAAACTTCCGATAGCAACTTCTAATCGGCTCAGATTATCGTAATTTTAAAGAATTTAAATATTAATTACGGCTTTTTTTTTCCAAATTGTTTAAATTGTGATTACTGCGCAGAATTTGCAACGACTGCAACAATGTCTTGTCCCTGGGGAGGCGACGAGTCGAGGGCGGGGGCCCACCCATGTTCCTAATGCCAGCTACGTGGGTCCCTGTCCCACCTACTCTTCGTTAAAAAACGGTAAAGGCCTTACTTGAAAAGACGATGGCACCCCCTATGCGTCCTAAAAGTGAGTCTAGGGCAAGCAGGCCACTCTGGTTTGGATTTTTATAACTAGTCGGTCAACTAAAAAACCGAGTTACTTTAAAAAAAAAATTTACTTGATAAAATAAAATATATATTTTTCGTTTCTATCTAATCTTATTAATAAAAATGAAATCTTAATATTAACCTATAATTAAAAATAAAATCTAAATATATTAGAAAAAATAAATTATTTTATTTTATTTTCTCGTTCAATTCAAATCGGTCTTTAAAGTCATATTTAATTACAATCTATATCTAATATATTTTATTATTATATATTATATCTAATTATTTAACGATTATTTATCTATATTATTAAAATTTATTTGTAACATATATAAGTCACACAAGGTGTGACATTTTACATAGTTTAATAATTAATAAACATAAAAAAATGTCAATAAAATTAATCACTCCCCCCGCTCTTCTAACGAAAAAAATTTGTTGCTGCTTATAAATAAATTTAGACTCACTCTCGTATATTTTTGTTGACCGACCAATATGTTTTTTTAACTCAATTATTATTTTTTAATATTAATCTCATAGCCTACTAGAATTTACCGACACAAATCAATAATAATTTTATCATATTATATATTAAATAATTTTATTTATTAAAATGCGTATAAAATTAAATGGGAGAAAATTTAGGATTTTAACCCCCTCAAAGGTTTAATTTACACCGTGTAAATCCTACAAAGCTATTTATACTTAGTGACTTGATGATTTTTATTTTGTTCACAATTATTTTTTTATCATAAAAGTCAATTTGATGTTATTACTTTTTAGTACTTCAAATGATTTTAAACTTAGGCTAACTTAAAGCCAATCATGCCATACACCATCACCGGATTAGAAGCCATTTTTAGAGTATATTTTTAGTATCATCATCTATTATTATCTATTAATTATATACCAAATTTTTTCGTGACCTCTCTCTATGTCATTTTGTTATCATATTTTTTGTTTTTTAGTGATTATGTTTTTGTGCTTATTAATACCCTTTTTTTTTGCCGTTAATAAGTGTAACATTTTTTACGGGTTCAATTCTTCCTTGGCTCCAAATTAATTATTTTTAATAGTAATTAATTTTTACTGATAAAAATATTTATTATTATTATTATTATTTACATTAAAATAAAAAATTCTTATATATTTTTAATAAATTTATATATATAATTTTTTTATCACAATTAAATGTCTTATAAAATATATAAATAACATTTAAATTAAGCCCTCATTGGGCAAGTCACTCCCCAAAACAATTTTCCTTTGTACAAGGCAGACAAAGCTTGGTTCCCAAGGATTGGCCCACCTAAATATATTTCTCCCTAAATACCAATAATGGCTCAGAGTGGAAGATGTCGAATATACCCTTCCCAGCCCATTTCCCGCGCTATTCCTCTTCTTTCGGTGGGACAAGCTCCGGTCGCCGCCACCACCGTCTTCAACCACGGTTGGTCTTCTTCTCCCCTCTTCTTTATCTTCCCATTGCTTACTACCACCACCACTAGCCTACTCTGTTCAGCAAGTACTCAATATTTACGTTGCTCTGTGCTAGTTCTTAGTCTCTTGCATGTATATTGGCCATGCTTTGCATCTGCTCTATACCCCCTCGAATTCATAATCTTCTTACACTGGGTTGGATCTCGAAGGGTACATATATCCATGGTTATATGTGATTGTTTTTCTTTTATAGCTTGACTGGCTTTTATGTGGGAAATAGTCGTGCATTTGTGATGTCTATTAATCAGGACGTGCGGCTTCTGATTGTTGTGATGATGTTGTTATGTGGAGGATTAAGACTTTAGAGCTGTTATGGAAGAGGAAACCCCGGCGAGGAAAGCACTTATTCTCATTAGAAGCCGACTCTGTGATCCCAATTTCCTCTTTCGATCGTTGTCGGATTCGGCAGATAGCAACTTTAGGTAATACCTTTTTTGTTTAAGTTGTCTTTCTTTTTTGTATTATGGGAATTTGACAATTTTTTTCCCCAAAAAATGCAACTACTGAAATTGCAGCAAGTTGAAGTGCATTGTTTCCAATTCTATTACTGAGGCCAGCAACAACTCCGTTCTCTTACTTGGGCCGCGTGGTTGTGGCAAAAATGCGGTATGGCTCAAGATCAATTTAAGTGTTATGCTGTCCACGTAACTCTCTCTTGCCTGCTGTTTTCTTACCTATTTATTTGAATTCTAAAGATATTGGATCTTGTTTTAAGAGAGGTAGAGAACGACTTCCCCGACGTCATATCAGTAGTATGTATTGTTTTTCTTTCTCACTTAATTGTTTTAGTCTATTCATTTGGTGATATCATAAGGAGTGCGTGCTAGAAGTATTGTAAATGCACGACAACTTTTTTATAGGTTAGACTGAATGGGCTATTACATATCGATGATGCATGTGCTCTTAAGGTGAGTTAACACTCTGTTGTCAAGATGGAATTTGCCACGATTTGATGTTTTCTTTATATGCCAATTATTTATCGTTGTACAAGTTTTTTATTCATTCAAATCCAATCCGATCGTTGCATGCAGCCATTAATCTTCTTCTGCCCACAAGAAGTTCATTTATTGTCGTAGGCATTATAAATCCCGCAAATTTGAAAATAACGATCGTTACTGAAATTGGAAAATAGAGAGGTTAC
The DNA here is from genome assembly GCA_033002965.1 of Piper betle. NCBI lineage: Eukaryota > Viridiplantae > Streptophyta > Magnoliopsida > Piperales > Piperaceae > Piper > Piper betle. The sequence goes on from JAURVB010013083.1 coordinate 96,663, forward strand.
AGTTAGCTCTCACTGGCTAAGTAGATATGTATGCTTCTACAGTTTGATTTTTCATTGTTTCTGCAGGAAATTGCAAGGCAGTTGTGCTTGGAGCATAAATTATCTTTCTCAAAAATGGTACCATATGCAAAATTGTTCGTTGGTGTAGTCTTTATGCGTATTTTAATCTTTATGTTTCAAGGAGTTTTCATTTTGAAGATCTTTTTCTTGTCATGTTCTAGGCATCCTTTGATGAAAATTCTCTATTTTTGATGGCTATGTTGCGGTGAGTTCAAAATTCATTGGTAGTGTAAATTTTAGATAGTCTAACCACTTGTCCTCAAAAGCTCAAGTTGTTAGGAAATATAACCATTAAATATTTACTTTAACACTCCCCTCACATACAAACAAACTTTTTAAAGCTTAGCACATAGACAAACACAAACACGATATAAATAGTCTATTGGTCACAACATGGGATACATTAATATTTCTCTGGGCATATATGGCTAACAAGATTAAAACCTAGACCAGTAAATTTTAAATGGTCTAACTACTTGTCCTAAAAGCTCAAACTATTAAGAAGAAGGAACCGCTGAATATTTACTTCAACAGGTAGATTATACCATGTGGATGTTTCATTTGTGTAGAAATTTATTAGAAATTGTATTTGCACTTTATACTTTTTGCTTACTACATTTAAAGTTTTCAGAGAATGTGGCTTGGCTCATAAATCAGTGATCTTCATATTGGATGAGTTTGATCTTTTTGCCCAGGTGAGCTCTCACACTTTTGCACTTATTTATTTTCGTCATTAATGTATGTTTGCTGTATTTGAATCAAAAACATTGATTTCTATGTTGTACAATTTAAAGGTAACTTTTTTCATTAATTTTCATTTTCCACAGGGAAAGCAAAGGCTACTTTATAGTTTGCTTGATGCATTGCAATCTCTGACTTCGCAGGCTGTCATGATAGGAATCAGTTGCCGTCTGGTATGGAGGTTTAGACTCCGATATTTCACATTCTATTCTTGACATGTTGAACATCAGAATCATTCATTCTTCTCTTTGTTAATGGTGGAAATGGAATTTTATAGTTGGAAAGGAAACTAAATTTAACTCCTTTAGTTCAATACTTGTGCACCGTGGAAGTGATCAAATGGAAGTCATAGTCCTACATGCATTGATTTGTTCGTTGTAACTGGAGTAACATACTCCATAATCTGGCCTTTGATAGAGATATGGTAAATGAACTTTCATCTCGTGATATTTTTCATGATGTCAGATGCATCTTGCAGTGAAAAGATGGTATTCTCTTGGGGACATTGTAGACTTAAAAAGCATGTCCCTGTGGAAACTTGGGCCTTGATTACCCAGACCACATATAAACTTTGTGTAATGTTGCTACGAAGCTTGCTAACTTAAAAGGATTTACTATAGATTTCCTATTCTGAAAATTTCAGGATGCAGATCAGCTATTAGAGAAGAGAGTGCGATCTCGCTTCTCCCATCGTAAGCTAATGTTTGTTCCTCCAAAATCTGAAGAAGTTACAAGGTCAATATTTTGGTTATCTATAGGCTATAATATATTGCTTAGGCAGGCAGCAAATTGTCTATGCCTAAAAATATTTTGTCTGATGCAGATTGCTGGAACATATCTTATTCTTGCCGACAGACTCTGATTTTCCTCTTCATTTTGTTGCGGAATTTAATGCAAAACTTCAAGTATCCTCACCATGTCTTTCATCCAATGGATTGCACATTCTTGTAGAAAGTTTATAGACACAACAACTACAGTCTAACTTTGTGATTTAACTAAATGGAGGTCAGGGGATGACTTTGGCTGAGATGGCTATTGCTAATTATACCAAGAGACTCCAAATTAACTTTGTAAAATTTGACATTTGTTTCGGAATTAAGGAAGTTCAAGCATTATCTGATTTTATTTTCCTTCTATGTCGGTGGTGCCTTTATCTTTTTTCAATCCTCTTCTTGTTTATGAAGCAATTTTGTCAAAAAAGTGGTCAAAGAGTAAATTTCTAAAATATATTGTCCTGAATGCTTTTGAGACCTGGGAAATTCAGATTTTTTTTTATAGAATTTTATATTGCAAAAAAATGCTAAAATAGGGAAGGCTGTAATATGGAAGGTCTGAAGAAGTTAAAGTTTAAACTAATAATAGAGATTCATTTCAGTAGGATATAAATTGGAAAATCAAAGTACTTAATTTGCAGTTTCTACTTATGGTTCTCAGATATATTAATATTGTGTTCTACAGAATTTTCAGTAAAATCCTTGACACAGTAGAAAATATTGAATGATAAAAAATTTGCAGAAATTATTGGCACACTCTCTGCTTCTGATAATACCATAGGCCAGCTGAGGAAATTTCTGTAAGCTACTCTTGACTTTTCTAATGTATGCCAGATTGATCATATTAATGGGTTATGGAATAACTTTTTATTTGAAATGTCCAAAACTGATAAGTTAGCATTTTCTTTTATTAGGTTAATAGCTGTTTGTAATCTGAACATGGTATCTGGATATCTATCACTTAACAATTTTGACAAAGCAGCATTATGCATCCAGCGGCAACCCAAGCTTGAAAACTTGCAAGGTATATCTTGATCTTGTCACATTATTATGAAATTTCTGTATTGCCACATATTTTTCAGCGTCCAAATATCGGTAAAGTTAAGTGCCAAGTATGCACTGGTAGAAGTGTCATATCCTCAAAATGTGAAATATCCATCTACTACCTATTTTGCCGTTATGTAGTTCTGCTAGTTGTACAAATTTATTGAATATTACTTATTTTTAGCGTTTTATGGAATATGCTATATCTTTGTTTGGCGGATTCTTGTGAACAGATGCATCCATTCTAGAGCTTTATCTTTTAGTTTGCATGAACAGACTGGAGATTAAAGAGCAAAACTCGTACAACTTCAACTCAGTCATGAAAGGTTGGACTCTTTTTGCATTTTTTTTTCTCTTTGTTCCCTCATTGTTGCTCAAGAAATAATGCGGCTCATCTGATGCTCAGAGTACAATGCTGTGCATAATACATATCAAACTTCAGACTGCTATACTTGGAGTGTATGTTTGCGGGTAAGTGAAGCCAATGTTGAGTGAAAAATTTTCCTTTGATCTGCAATTGAGTTTCTTATTCAATTTTAAACTTCATTTTCATTAGGCCTTTGAGCATCTGGTGGAGCGAGAATTGATATGTTTTATGGATGGTCGAGTCCATCGACAGTCAATTGAATACCGTCCCGTGAAGCTTTTATTATCATCCCATGAGCTTCATCAAGGCTTGAAGTTAAATAAATCATGTCCTGTAAGCTGCTTACACAAGAATACCTCAGATTCGATTAAAATTGTTAATGTTTTGTATCCTTCTACTTCTATTTTTTTCTGGAAATTGTTTCAAATATACAGTATGCTCTGTAGTTTTGTTTCGGGTAGGTTACTTAATAGTTAATTTACATCCATCCCTTTAAAGTTATGAATAAGCTTTACTGTTTTAGGAATTGACATATTATTGATTATTGATAGTCATCCCTAGCATGGATTCTTCCCACAACCAACTAGAAAGTCTAGAAGAGATAAAAGACTTGTTTCACAAGAAGATGGATCATTCTAAATTTGGGCAAGTCTACAAGAGGAAACAAGATCGACTCATTTGGGAGAGTCATAATTGCCTAATTCAAGTCTTTTAGTTTAGTAGGTGTTTATTTCTTAATTTAGTTCCTTATTTCATTAGGAATCTTATATTTAGTTTCATGTTTTAGTAGAAGTTTAATCTCTAGTATTAGTTGTATAGATTGTCTATATGAGAAGTTATGTTTATGTAGTAGAACTTTTCAATTCAATTACATATTTCAAAAATTAAGATTTTATTTTAGCTATCGATTGTTCTCATTTTCTTCTTCAAGCATTGAAGAATTAGAAAATTCATAGGAGAAAGTATTGATTGGTACCTGTTTTTTCCATCTACAACCGAGCGCACATCAGTTATCTACAGTGCAGTAAATGAATATTATCATCATTGTTAATCTGCTTCCTTCTCATTGACAAAAGGCATTTGATTTTCTCAGGCTATGCTCCAGAAATTGCTCGATCGAGAGGCCTACAGGTGAAAATATGCGTATGTGCTCAGGATTGTAGAATATTTGTCGCAATTTCCAATTGTTACTTCTGCCCCTTTTTTTAGGCATTTCAGTTCTTCAAGAACATTGGCAATTAATTGCTGGCATGTTGATCTTGCACATATCACACCTATAACCCGGCCAAAGTGATTTGTAGAAGCCAACTGTTTTCTTTCCAACGCAATTTACAAAAGACGACATTTTTTTGTTTTGGAAAAAAAGGCGACAATTTGATGAGTCTTTTGTCTTTCATTCGTATATACAACGCAAAACCCAGGAAATGATTGAAATAACAAATTGTCGAACAAATCTGAAATCAACGTGAACTGGCAATGTAAAATGCTTCATCTTCAAAATAAATAGTCCAATTTGAGAAAGATGCGTAACTAATGATGTCCGGCCATATCACAGACGAAATTCGTAAACATAAGGATGAACAGCCGCTTGATCCAACAATTTTCATTGATTATATGAGATGGGCGCTTAGGCCACAAAGAATAGTTGCATATGATCAGCCGTGCCAAGTATAAATGTTAGTATATTGCTGCCCTCTAATACAAGTTGTAATAATTGCTACAATGAAGCTAGCACCTTCCCCAGCGAGAACCTATGATCCAACTTTCACAGATGCAAAATTTGTGAGAAGAATATACAGGAGTCTTCTTTGCCATTGGTGACATCATGATGCAATGCTTCCAATATCTAAACACTTTAAGCTTCCATAGGATGACGCGAGTCCGGTTAAGATGTCAGCATATGATCTTCACTTTCATTCTGTCCAGAATCAGTGATTCTGACCAAGAAGCATAGGATCAGATTTCACCTCATCCGGCTTCTTTAGGGCTCCTTCCACAGCTGTTAGGATATCATTTTGAGAAGTACCATCGTCTGAACAAAATTATAAGCTTTTGGAAAGTTTGTTCGGTTTCTGCTCTAGTTTTTATCTTCTCCTGCGCTGCTTCCTTCCACTCTTTTTGAGCAGCATGGACATATGATCAATCTCCTCTCGTTGAGAGCAAGCACCACCTATCAGCCACTCTAACGCCTCACCTGCTGCATCTTTCTCTGCCTGTTTTTTGCTGCTACAGACCTGCCCCACAAACTCCATACCGTTGAACATAACACAAGCTTTGTACTGGCTATTCCTCAATTCTTTGATCTTGTAAATAGGAGTTTCATGACCTGCTCGATTGAGTAAAGTCTGAAGCTGATTTTTGGCATTATCACCGCCAGAACCAGCAGAGACCTTAGGAACCAAGGCTACAGATTTCATGGGCTGTAACTCCTTGCGCCCAAACACAAACCGGCCATCACACTGATCTTCAGATACTAGCAAGCGAACAGCAGACAAGAGTTCCTCATTGACTCTAACATCGTCTTTTGGATTCAACAGCTGCCAATATCCAAAGGAGAAAACATTTATATAAACTCATGAACAATTTTGTATCTATTTACCATTACAATAAATGAGCAAATGAAAGATGCATTTAAAGATCATCACTTATGTCTATAGTTGTGTGGATTCCTATTCCTATGGTCAGTTAATGAAAGAGAGTAATGATCTTTATTTAGTTGATGAATATTCAGTGCTTCCACAGATTGAGACATTAACTGTCCGAACAAAGACTACCATGAAAGTGGAGACCCTCTTGCGCTGTTTTGGGTGGTTACTCAACAATTGTCATTCAAAAGTCGTTCTATGCACTTGGATATGCACATATTGGCGTCTCTAAATGCACAACATGTGCACGAGATTTCAACTTACAGTTGAACAACACTACTGTTCAGAAATTTAATGCCCCTAATTTTAATAAATCATGGAAGTTTAGCGGTTTGAAACACACACTAATAAACACATTACCCACACCAACAAGATGAAACCATTCCTCATAGTAATCCTTCTTAACTCTTTTGAAGATCTGGGGAGTTGATGCAAGACAGAATATTTTTTTATCAATTAAGTCTTCTGAAGTATTCATAATCAATACTGGACACATTGAGGATCAAGGTTGAGACAGCATGCTTCCAGAATGTTAGGCCAAATTTTAATCCAATATACCTCCATGAGCTTCTCTTACTCCAAAAGTTAGCTTGAGAAATCGTTCCCAAAGCTTATATCCTGGTCATTGGTCTTCCCCAGTGAGACTAACCCAATGATTTATACGGGTAAAAGGCCTTTAGAAACACAATGGGGATTAAAGTCAAGCAAGAGCTCCTTCAAGATGTGAAAAGTGAAAATAGGTAAGACCTATGATAAATACATAATACAACTTTTAACATTTTTTTAGGTTTAGAAGCTGAATTGGAGAAGAGATTTACAACCATTGCTAGAACAATTTTTCACCATTGAATAATAAAATTGATTCTTACTGCATTTCAAGCTTCTTCCTATCTCCACTGAATTTTAATTTTCATCCCTTATGATGACATTTTAAAATGTCTCTCCCATACTACTGCTATTCAGATTCTTGAAGCAGTTTTGATAAGTAAAATATTTCAATATCCTCATCATCTGCCATTTCAAATATAATTGTGGTTGGGAACGCACCTAATTCTCTATCTCATTCAAGCATGAAATCAGATAGCTCTGTATCACTTATTAAAACCTCCATCCAGTGTAAAACCACAAGGATGTGATACATTATGTATTTACGCATTTGCATCCATTTATTGTCTCACCATAGTCAAACCATATAAAGTGATACTCTCATAGTTGGTACTTGATTGTATCCAATAGAGTTCCTTATTTTATTAAGAAAAAATTAAAGTGAGCTATACTTCATATAACTTATCCGAACCACACCTCTAATTTGAGTCTTTTTTGATGGGCCCCATATAATGGTGGTCTATATGTATGGAAAGCAGAGTATACAAATAGGAGGCTGACAAATTTTTAACTTTCCTAGACATCAATACAATCACCAACTTTTAGATTTTTTGAAAATTCACCGTTTAAAGAATTATAAAAGTCAATTTTTTTATTACTTTGATAATTAAGATGAAAAGATTAAAAACATTAGATATATTTACAACTTTATAAGTACCATAATTATTTATTTTTATATTTATCTATGTAAATTTTAAGTAGCATGTCCCATCAATAGAAGCCATTGCTCATATAAGTTATATGAGCAACAACTCATGTATATAAGGCTCGATTATTAAACTATCATTAGAAAAGATAATATCAACACTAAATTTAAATACTTGACAGAGCCCCTCTATAATTATTCATCTCCTTTTTCAACTTATTCATCAGACACTCGAACCAAAACAAATTGTCTTCTTGAGGCAAAACCAGAAATTTAGATTTGCCGTTTGCGTTAGAAAAAGCAACAATGCAAAACACAAGTTCTCTTAAACACATGATATTAGCGATCGAAATATTACTTTGACACCAACAACTTCATATTTTCATAAACCAACAGGCGAAATTCATCCAGTGAAAATATTGCTTTGACTTCAACAGCTTCACAATTTCACAAACGAACAAGAGAAATTCACTTACTTTGGATTGAATTAATTCATCAAGCTCTCGCTTTAGTGTTACATAGGTTTCTGCAAGTGCTGGTTTCATGAAAAACTCCAAATATCCACCCAACATCTTCAAATGTCCATTCTGCCAATTAAACAATAATCATTTTCCTCATGAAGAATTTATTAGAACAAAATAAATCCCATCTTCATGGCAACATAATTCAAAGAAACATATGTTATTGACTCACAAGTCCACCGTGAGAAACATCTCCACCAAAAAGTAGCAAAACTGAATCAGACACGCCTGTTGAGTCACGCAGGAACACGGAATTAACTTTCACCTTCTCATTGAAGACAAGCCAAGGGTATGGGATCTTGGCTTCCTTTGCATTGACCGAATTCTACAATTGATGCAAGAGGGAATTACAAAATGGAGCTCCATAACCATAATTCAAATTAGAATAAATACCAACTCTGGCTAAACTTACAGAATAAAGCATGACCTGACCATCCTCCATGGTCTTTAGTGACACTGACTTTTCCTTGTTCTGAATAAAAGAAAGAGGGTCAATATTTTTCTTTAAAAAAAGTGTCCATACTTCAGAAGGAGGGTTTCAATTTGGAAACTTTATGAACGTTGGTGTGGATTGGTGAGTGTGTGTGTGCGTGGGGGGGGGGGGGGGTCAGGGAGGAGAGAATCTTAGAAAGGAGAGAAATTGTACATGGACAATTAAGAGAAGAACAAGGGAGGTCACAAAACATCAATGAGTTCATGCAATTATCACCAAGAAGCACGATGAATGGCAATATACTTATAGTCTAAGGCTAAGAAATCCTCAACCTAATGAACTTAATAGCTCTAATTAATATACTTCCGAAAATGCAATTAAATCTCTAAATAAAATTAGAACAATAGTCCCCAACACTAAGATATCCCTTTGCAAAGTGAATCCCATGGGCCCATGAGCTTGAAAACCCCATTGCTGGCTTCCAGAGAGGTGAAAGACCTATCAAGACTGACTGGGAAGAGTCCCAAATTGCGGTACATAAATCCAAGTCAGCGTTAAAGTTTGATCCAAACTCTCAAAATATCCAATTTGCACTCAAAGTTTCTGCATCAACATCCAACTCAAGAACTAACTTCCAGAAACCTTAAGTAGGTTCACAATTTTAATTGAAGGCCATCAAAATAAGATATTGAAATAATTATAATACAAACAAAACTTCATATTAAATTAATTTCAAGTTTTCCTAAAACCAACTAAACGAAGCTGGCCACTTCTTCTTATTTTTCCAACTAATACTCAAAGGGTCTTGGAGGCATGGAGAGGCATTGGCCACTAATTATAACAAATTCATAGTACCCAAGGCTCGTAAATTAAATGATATAGAAGTAGAAAAAAGCAAACTGGAGCCACTTGACACATGTAAAGAGAACAACAAACACTCACCACAACAGAGCAAATTCCAGGATACAGACCAGAGCATATCACTGCCCTCACTAGATCCTGATCATGACTCCACATATTGCACTTTCCAGAGTAGTCATCAACCATACCAATGTCCTTGAGCAAATACAAAAATTGCTTTCTCAAAGAATCAATCGCTTTCAACGTCTGCACTGAAAGAAAGTTTCTCCAACAATATTCGTACCCATCATGCTCCCTCTCAGCAGCTTTCCAACCCTCGTATGCTCGTACAAGTGCAAGGTGGTCACTGTAATCCCTAGCACAAAACTGAGCTTTTGCAGATTCAGCAAGCTGCACAAGGAAAAATTGTGAGACAACCGCCAAACAGAAAAATGAATAAATAAATATATAAATAATGTAAACTTGTGACCATCGCAAGATGACAAGGAAGAAAGAAACTGAATGAATTAGACTTATTTGAATACCCTAGCATGCAAATAACATCTTGAAGATTAAATACATGATTATCTACTTCATCCTAGAAGAAAAAAACAAGTCAAATCAGATATCAGCACACATTAATTGCCTCCCATACACAAGTGTCCAATTTTAAATAAGTTAGCATTGCAAATAACACATTGTTACAATTAATTGATGTCTAAAAACTAAAAGCATGATTTCCTATAAAAGTGCAGATTTCTGCAAGCACTAATAAAATGAAAAATCCAATTACGGGTATAAAAAGGAGAGGTAAAATGTTTTTTTACTGCAGCATTAGTTCTCACTTCCCAATACTTCAATTCAAAGTTCAATCCTGACGAGGTTCTCCAAAGTTGCATATTGCATCCCCCAACATGTCAATAAAAAGTATTGCAAACACACACACTTATCCAAGTTAAGATCGCATAATTAACAAATACAGCACTCTTAGGAGCATTGTTTTGACAACTTACGTCCTTTTTATCAAAGGGCATTAGAAATGGATCCCTCACACTTAAGCCAGCAACAATAGTTAAAATAGGATCCAAACAGTTAAAAATAGTTCCCAAGATAAGCATTTTTCCAAGCTTTGGCTCCACTGGAAGCATTGATAAATGGCGTCCTGAAATAAAAGAAATTGTTAGTTGTTTTGTCAATGCAAAAATATAAAAATGACAATTAAAAGGAACTGCATTTACCAAGAACGGTCAAGTTTTCATTTTGATCAAAGGCTCCAATTACTTTCAAGTAATCAACAGCATTTTGAACCTACAAAGGTTAATACTCAGTTTCAAAGTATATATATACAAAACTGACATGTATCCAAAAATTACTAAAACCTCAAAGCAAAAACATGAAATTTCAGTATCAGTAAAAGTGTAAAACCTGAATAAAGTCCTTACCGACAAAGACTCGGGTGACTGTAATGCCTTGGACAAAAACTCAGATATGCTTCCAAGCTTTAAACTTTTAATTTGCAAACAAAGTGACTGCAATGGTGTTCGCAAAAGCTCAGGTAATTGGTAATCAGCAAAAGCATCATACACGCATCTGGGGTATAAATGGTAACACTCTCCTGGCTGTACACGGCCGGCTCTTCCTCTACGCTAAAAAATTACAAAACCAAATCTAGAATTAATATTCCGTTTATTGCCGTTCACAGAAAAAATCATTCTGTGTCCTCTACTCTCATGCTGTCCATTAATCACTTCCAAAATACTTGAACCATAAAAAGAAATCTTGAAGCTTATAGCTATCTTCACAGGTTAATTAATGTCATCAATAATCACGTACGCCTTATTCCAGCTTAGCTTGTCAGGGGCATGGGTTGTGTCACCAATTTGTCATTTCATGATTAAATAAATGACAGAAATGACAAGCCTATGAGGAAACAGAGTAGCAAGTTTGCAAACAAAAAGATCTTCCTATCACAACCTTTAAAAAAGGTAAATGCAGCAATCCCCATTTTGGCAAGAAGTGCCATAAGCAAATGCAAGGACCATGTGTACTTTCTGATAGTTATGCTTGAATAACACAAAATAACAGAGCAACAAACAAATCTCATAATATTACCCATCGTGGTGACAATGCAATCATGATAAAAATACTGTGACCTTATAAGCTAAAAAGCATATCAAATTCCACTAACATTTTCAAGCAATTCTAACGCCAATGCTTCAGAAGTGTACCCAGAAGCCAGAGCTAACACTCAGAGAGTACTCTTACTTGTCTAGCGGCTGCTTTAGAGATCCAAGAAGGTAATAAGCAGGGTGTGTTATTCAATGCATCATAAGATGTCTCCTTTGCCTTCCCACAATCAACCACAAAAACAACATCATTGATTGTGATACTTGTCTCAGCCATGTTGGTTGCAAGCACAATTTTTCTAACTCCATCTTTTGGCTTTTCAAAGATTAGCCGCTGCATGTAATAAACATTCATTACTCAAATTGCGAACAAACTCACTAATTATCCTTTACATTTTTGAAAGATAAAGCAACACAATGGCCAGGTGAGGTCAAATACACAGATTAATTTCCTGTATTCTTTTCCCCATGATCCACATACTGTGCACATAAGATGGGCATTACGATGCAAAAAACCCTTAACATCTGCTTTCAGAGTTAAAAAGTACATCATTTCTTCAAGTTGCAGATATGGTAGTAGTAGTCATATTCCCCTAATACAAAGATACTAGTGGTCATCTTCAAGAAAAAAGACCAGAAAGGTAAATACAGCATCCAAAAATAAAGAACTGCAGCACTCAAAAGATAACTCACAAGTAAACAAAACCTCTCAAAGTTCATTATAATAGTTTGTAAACATAAATCAAATAGAGTTCACTCAGTCTAGCAAACAGATAATCAAAATAACAATGAAGTTGCTTCCAATTTTTACACAACAAAAAACGACAACTGAAAGTGTTCTTGTTTTTGCATCAATCAGAAAACAAAAATTTTAATTATCGACAGAAGCATGAACCTGAAATAAAGAATCAGAAAACTACGTACAATGAGGAACTATCACATAGGTGTCTGAAAAGGAGGAAAATTGAAAAATAAGAAGAAAAAATCCAACAAATGAGCTTCCTTTATTTGTACTCAGGCAAAGCAAATAAATACCTGCTCAGAGCTAGCCATAGAACCGTGGCAGGCAAGTATCAACACCCTGGTGGGATCTCCCAAGATAGGGTGAGCTTGAAGCTGCTCTTTTAATGAATTTATGTCATCCCAACCTGTCATGAATACCAAAATGGCCCCTGGCCTTTCTTTGGTACATATGTGGCACAAAACATTCTCCGTAAGGTTGAAACCAATAGAATCTGGATTCCAGCAGGCAAGAGATTCACGAGTTCTTAAGCTATAGCCCTTGAAATCTGCAGCTTCGAGTGCATCCTACAAGGGCAAATGAGAATAAAAAGATTATTAAGTAGATATAATGCACAAGAAAAAGACCATGCAAAACCGGCCTACCTCAACCTCAGAAGCAATTTGGCTTTTTCTTTTCCTCAGAGCTTGTTTCTGCATCTTCCACATTTTTTCTTGTCCATAATCATCAATTTGATTGTATGGCGTCAAGCAATAGCCCGTCATTTCTAAAGCACTCTCCAGGAAATGAGTCCTCACAGGATATGTGAATCCCTAAAAACGAGCACCAATTATGTAAAAGGGAGTTGAAGATGAATCAGCAATTTTCCAGCCTCATTGATCTATCAAACAAAACCGTGAAGTCAGCCTAACAAGCTTACAGGAATATGAATCATTGGGGCACCACCAAAGTAGGAAGAAAAAAGTTCTGCATTCAGGGTTGCACTCATCAAAATAAGCCTCAATTCTGGCCGGCGAGGAAGAAGCTCCTTAAGAATTATGAGTAGAAAATCTGACATTTGTTGGGAAATAGATAAGAACACAAATCCAACATATGGAAGATCAAATACAGAATAATGTACCTTCATTCATTCCACGCTCATGAATCTCATCTACAACAACATGAGTCACACCCTTCAAACTCCTATCAACAAGTAATCTCCTCAACAAGACACCTGTAGTGCAAAAAAGAAGGCGTGTGTCCCTCCCTTTCATTCCTTCCAGCCTAACTTTATAACCCACCTGAAAAGAACATAATTTATCGAGTGAGGAACCTGCAGGGGTGTAAGCGGTCCTAAGTGGTAACTAATAATAACAAGATTTTTTTTTAAAAAGGTTATTATCAGATAAATTTTTGTTTAGTAGGGATTCTAGCATTATTAGAGCTTATTTCCAATTTTCAAAATGATAATTGCAATGTTATTAGGAAATTACTTTGTTTATGCCCTTGGGGCTTCATAAGCATTCTATGGGTCATCACCTATAATGCAACGAGTCTTTGAGTTTAATAATTGAATTTTGGCACTTTTGTGCTTGTTTATCTATCATTCTCTTCCATTTGAGATTGAATATAATCATTCTCCTTGAAAAAAGAGAAAACTGTCTTCTTAGTTATTGAAATCAAATTTTTTCTCATTAATATTAGCTGATGCGACATCAGCCAGTATTTAGAGCAAGGGTTATTGTTCATGTATTGACGACAACAACCTCTGTTTCATCCTTTGATTGCAGTGTCCATCCCCTAGTCATCACTCGGCATCTTATCCCATCACCAACACCGCCCATTGTTTTCATATCCCCTACAGTCACCAAGAACCACCTTCTGCCTTGCCAACAAGCGCCTTCACAATCTTATCTACCAGCATGTACCCAACCACACTGTCACCGCTAGTGCATCTGCTTTAACTAGCACAACCACCAGCATTTCTCCTACGTCCATACCTCCCAAATAGATTGACAGGAAAAAATCTTTCCTCTATTGCCACATCTAAATCAGTTCAGTTTAATATTCAAGATGGCTCTAATCCAACTCATATCTTGTGTTAATTTGAAAAAGTATTTGGTTTGGTTCATATCTGATTCATGGTTGCATGAATCGGAATCGGAATCGGAATCGGTTTTCCAGGGAGTCGGAATCGGAATCGGAATCGGTCTGAATCGGCCAAGAATCGGTTCAGTTGAATCGGTCCAAATTAATTTAATCGGTCATATATAATAATTTGACAATTTATAATATAAATATATTAAAATTGGGTATTGATGTTATTTTGATATTATTCTGTGTATTATAGTTTCTGATATTTTTAAATATTTTTTAAGATTTTTTTAAATTATTTAGAATTAATTATTATTTTTGACTCGAGTTAGACTCGAGTCAACTTTTAATTACGAGAATGCCACTCTTTACCCCGCCGCCGCCGGCCCGGTCGGCGGCGAGTCTCGAGGCGGCGATGTCGGAGGATGTCGGCAGCCCGGTCGGACGAACAGTCAGCGGCCCGCGGCGACGGCGGCCCAGAGCGGCGGCGAGTCGGCGGCGAGTCGCGGCGATTCGTGCGTCACAGCCCGATTCGGTCCGGCCACACTTCGGCGGCGACGTTGCGAGGTCGGCGGCGAGGTCGGTAGCCCGGTCGGCGGCGAGCCCGGAGTCGGGGAGCACGGCGGAGGGCGGAAACGGGGCGGCGGCGGGCGGACGAGCGGCGGCGGCGTGGGGGAGCGGGTTTGATTTTAGGTTTTTAAAATCCAAATTACCATTTTACCCATGCTTAAATAATTTAATAAAAATCATACCTAGGGTATTTTAGTAATTTCATTAAAAAAACCGATTCCGATTTAAATCGGCCGATTCCGATTCCGAGTTAAATCGGTCGGAATCGGCCGAACTCGGCCGATTCCGAGGCCGATTCGGGGCCGACCGAGTCGGCCCTGAAATTGGATCGGCATCGCGTCGATCCGATTTAAATCGGCCGATTCCATACGGAATCGGCCTATTCGTGCAACAGTGATCTGATTCAGATATTTTCCTTCCAATTGTCAATTTCCGAGAGTTCATATTCAGGTTTTTGATTATCCGCAAAATATTACCAGAAATTGGAAAAAAGAAAAATAGAAAATCCAGAAACGGGGAACAAAATGAACTTACAGATTCACCCAATTTTTCTCCCCTCTCAGCAGCAACTCTCTCAGAAACAGCCATTGCAGAAATTCTTCTAGGTTGTGTACAAATTATACTACACCATGCACCACGTGCAGCATCGATCTCTGATTCTAGAATATATTGGGGAAGCTGTGTCGTCTTGCCACAGCCGGTCTCGCCCGAAACAACAACCACCTATAAAATTGTAAGGAAAATTAAAATAAAGCCCTCCTGCAAAATAAAATGCCAAAGCTTGCAAATGAAGGGCAAAAAAATAAGCCATGAATCCAAAATGATAGAAATGCATAAGCAACTTGCTTTTAAGACTTGATTTAACTTTAATGTTAATATTTCAATTTTCATGGTTGAGGAAGGCATATAATAAAGTAACTTGATTTGGAACCTAATACTTGCCTCTAAATTCAGTTTCCTAAAACAACGACGAACCTTTTATTTGAAAGTTTACCTTTCTTAATGCCTCTTCAAGCTATAAGTACATTTGTTAAAAGCCATTGAATTTACCCATCAAACTCTATGGACAAAAACAGCTACATATCACACTATAAAGATAGGATCAAAGGAGCATGTAAATCATTTAACAAAATGAAAAAAATAAATAAATTGCCCGATGCATATTCATTGGCTTCTAAATCAAAATTTCAATCTGATACAAGAGATAGCCCATCATCAATTGGTTTTAGACATCCATAAATATGGAACAAAACAAAGCATCTCAATGATTATCACATAACCCTTTTTTCATGTGTAAGAACCAATATCTACATATTTAAATAATTGCAAATTCCATGAGCATTAATAATCTCATCATAGATGCACAAACCTGGTTTTGTGAGATTGCTTCCAACAATGCATCT
Organism: Piper betle; assembly: GCA_033002965.1. Taxonomy (NCBI): domain Eukaryota; kingdom Viridiplantae; phylum Streptophyta; class Magnoliopsida; order Piperales; family Piperaceae; genus Piper; species Piper betle. The sequence continues at coordinate 112,532 of JAURVB010013083.1, forward strand.
CTCTTTATATGCAGGTAAGCTTTTCCTCAATTCTTGCATTTTTTGCCCTTCTGAAGAGTCCTATGTTAAAAAAGATCAACTTAGAAAAATAAAGTTCATGACAAATTTTCAAGGAACCACAGATTATTCATTGCTCTCACTACAAAAATGAGTCATTTACATAAAAAACAAGAGGACAAAATTTGATATCCCCCAACTTAGTCTCACATTCAATAGTACCTAGGAGAGTAAGATCCAGCATATTAATGAGGATGATTTATAAATCTTCAACTTGAGTTAATTATTTTGAAATAATAATTTGGGGCCGTCAATTTACATTTTTGAGATGAGCCAACCTAAAACTATATTGGATGGTGGGCTATTCTAAACTGGGTATGAGCTAAACTGCTAGCCATGGGCCAAAGGTAGGAATTCCAAAATATAATTTTTTAAGGAGAGTGAACTATGATATCCCCAAATAAGTCTTACAATCAATATCTACTAGGACAAGAACCAAGTTATTAGTAGGGATAGTGTATAGATCTTAAACTTAGGTTTAGACATTCAATATTTACTTAGGTGGGGTCGTCACGGATAATTATAATGACCTGGTCCAAGTACAAGATGACCACTTAAGTCATCCCCCTTAAATTGGTTAACCTATGTTGAAGATCTATAAACTCATCCCTACTAATATACATGATCTTACCTCAATAGGTGTCGGATAATGGGGTATATTTAGATATAGAACTCATGAGCCATAAAAAGTAATCCCGGTGATGAAATTTCCTTAAAGTGGGTGGTATATAAAATCTCCCAATTAGTTAGTTAGTTATTTAATTAGTTTATTTAGTCCCAAATCCAAGTAAGATCCCGTATATTAATAAGAATAGTTTACATATCTTCAACTTGAGTTAACCAATTTGAAGGGATAATTTAGACCTGTCAGCTTGCACTTGTGCTAGGTTATTGCATAAAATGTAAAGAGAAAATCCAATCACTTTCTCTAGCACATAAAACACATGATAAAAGATAGCTAGAAAAAAGCCTCCATTAATGGCTCATATGATACAATAGAAGAAAAATTTATAAAATCCTACAGTTATGACATAAGTAAAATAAAGACAATTTACTGAATGGGAGTAAATGTTTGCAAAATTTGGAAATTTATAATTCATAAAGTGAAGTGTTGGCAAAGTCACATACTCATAAAGTATAAAACAAAAGCCAAACCTTCCATTTTTCCTGTTGGTCACGCAGGTGTAAACTTTTCCGCCTCTGAATTCTCTCCATGATAACACTTGTTCGAGTTTGAGGTTCTACCTCACCGAAAAATTCCTCCTCGGCAGCAATATTTCTGCTGTTGTTTAAACTCGATGTGGCAGAACCTACTGCACTACTTCTCTTAGCAGACTTATCAGAAAAATGCTCTTTAAGTAAGGCATCAACTTTTCGATGAAGGATATTAGATATTGTAACCTGTGAACCATCCAGAACAAATTAATGATTGTTGATACAGAAAACAACAGAAAAAACATGTCTACAGGTTTACAATATAGGGCAGCATACTTCTCTCTGGGGACGCCTGTCATCCAAATCGGATCTGTAGTTGGGTAGAGGAGCCTTGCTGAAGACAACTACTTTTGCATATTGACGGCTGTGATCCATATAACAGCAAGTAGATTTTAAGGCCATCACATGATAGACAAACAAAGCCCTTATGCAGAGACAAATTGATAGCAAATTACCTATGCAAACCCATCCTGAAGGCCAATGCTGAAATCTGTTCATAATCTCGCCTGTCTTTTTTTCTCTCTAGACACTATCTCTTGTTCATCTTTGCTACGCAACAACATAGTCAATTTCCACTTCCACTCCTCAACATTATCAAGAGTTGAGGAACTCTGATCATCCACGTCAAAAACAAAACAAAAAAACAAACAAAACATCAATGTCCGGCTAAATGCTCAACGGACTATAAAAATTGTAACACGTCCAATCTATCTGGTACATCTGATCAATCAATGGCACGGCTCGGTACATAGAGCAAACTAATAAATAGCCAAAATTTCATGAATACGAAGTAAAAAAATGGAAACTCTTCACTAATTTATCTAAGACTTGAACAGAAATTAAATGCTTGACAGACTATTAAAATAAAAAATAAAACAAATTCAACACTTCCAAAATAAATCACAGACAAGGATACCTCTTCACTCAAATTTATCCAGCATCAAACAGTAAAAATAAAGCTCCAGCTGAATGCTTGACACAGTATGAAAATTTAGACACTTTCCATTCAATCCGAAGTAGCATTCTCGTCATTTACACATAGAGTAAACTAGCAATGACTAAACATGGTAAAGAAAATTCAAATTTCCCATAGAAAACGAAAGCCCAGAGAAGATAACTCTTTACTCAATTCATTAAACCCTAAATGGTACAATAGCAAGGGCTTACTTTACTAGAGGTCTCCATTTCGCGTTCGGACTCATCCTCCGAATAGTCATCGTACGCTATACGCCCATAGCTCACGTTCGGCTGCTGGAAATACTGCGACGCACCACCCCGCACGTCGCGCCAGTCCAAATCAACCGAGCGAACCGGAGCAGCGCCCCGGGCAGCTGCGGCGAAGGGCGCCGAGCGCCTCCGAGCGTGGGAGAGGGGCTCCAACCTGCTCCGAATCGCGGGTTCCTTCATACCGAATGAGGAGAAGACGCTTCGACTTCGAGAGCCCAACACCGTGTTTGTAGGGGTAAAGACGAGGGCTTTGCGGGCGGGCAGAGGGGAGGCGGGGCTCAAGGACATGGCAAGGCGGGGACGGAGGTGGAAGGAGCTGCGTAGGATGGCAGAATAGAGCATCGTAGGGGGCACCTCCGCCGCTGCGTGCTGCTAATCAGTGCGGCGGCATTCGGCGGCGGGGGTGGGGCTGGGGCGGCGGCGGAGTGGGCCTCGATCATCCGAAGCCGGAAAGGTAGGTACTTTCGGCGGCGGCGGAAATGGTGACGGAAAGTTTGCCGGCGGTGGCGGTGGCGGTGGCGGCTGTGTGGGGAGGGAGAAGAACTTGGATGGAGTTTTTATACCCCCGAAACTAATTCCTGCTTATACCGCCCCAAACCGAGCTGATTATAATTAAGTTATGGCGTGCTAATGTGGGGCTAGATTTTCGGGGTGGCTGCCACATAAACGTCTTAGCCTTTTAGGATGTGCATAAAAGCTGTACTATGGGCCCGCATTCCAGGTTGTTCGGCTCATTTTTACTCGTTTAAGTAAAAGTTTAATTCAAATCAAGTGAATGATAGCATGAGCTAACCTTTAGTTTAACTCTACTTAAAATTTGATGATTTACATCAAATATAATAATTTATATTTTTACATAAATATTTAAATATAAATATATTGTGATAATAGTTTTACGTAATAATATTATTTTATTTCTAAACAAATTATTTGCCACATAATTAAAAAGAACTATTTAATTGTTATAATTAATTTTATTTTAAGTTATACAATATATATATATATATATATCAAGCTTTTTCGTATTTGATTCAAACTCGACTCAACTCGAACCCTTTTTAATTTAACTCAAACTTAAAATAAATGAGTTGAATTTAAGTGTAGTTGAACTCGACTCGAATTACACGATTATCACCCCTCCATAGGCTCAACAAAGGCAATGTGCTCAATAATTATGTATTGGTATAAATAGGGACTAAACCTAGCCAAATTAGATCACGAACTGAGTAAGTTCGAGTCTGGCCCAATGCTACTAAGTTCAAACACACTTGGCATGCTTCGCTCAAGACTTTTAAACCAAGTATGTTTGGTCTGATATGTACAATAAAACCAATAAAACTGACAAAGAAGTTAGCACGGGTCAAGGTTTGTCTATATTAATATTTTAAATTTTTATTTGCTTTTCTTGAGCAGTATTTGGTGATATAAATAATACATGAAGTTCAAGCATTATTTGGTTCGACAAAATAGTCACTTAAAACGTCTCACAATCTAAAAATCAAATCCATTAGACTATAGCAATAAAGATGAGAAGAATTTTAACGAACCTTCGGTTTAAGCTCCAAAGTGATGCCTCATCTATGACGAGTTTGGACTCGGAAATCTATATTGAAACCTACTATTAAGTAAAATATTGATATCTCTGTATAATGTATGCTCATGACATGTGCTCACATCATCAATAACATCACAATAAAAGCAGTACTAAATAACCCAACAGCTAAACATCCATTACGTAAATCAAGATATAATATGAAAAATAACTAATAAATAATAATAAAAAATACACTCATAGATAAATAGATAAATAATAAATACACGAAATAAATAATGCTCTAATATAATAATAATAATAATAATAATATAATTATACTAGATAAATATAAGGCCAATACGAGTAAATATCAATATAGACTCGAGTTAATAACCATATAAATAATTAAATAAATAAATACAAAATAATTTGATAAATAATTAAATAAATAGTTAATATTAATTAATCATAAATAATATTAATATCATAATTATCTGATACAAAAATACATAATTAAATACAAATAAATAATAACATACATGCAACGAACAAATAGATAAATAAATAAATAAAATTAAGTAAATATGAATAAAATTAATATTAACAAGTAAATATATCAATAATAATAATAAACAATCACATAAGTATTCATCATATATTACAAACATATAAATAAAAAGAAATAAATAATAATAATAATAATAATAAATAAAAACACTCATAACATCAAAACATAATAAATAATTTGAATATTTATCTAAATTAATATAGGGGTTCTCAAATTACCGAAATCAGTTAAAAATGGCCGAAAACGAGAGAAAACAAGCTTGATTGCACTGTTGCACGAATCGGCCGATTTGGGAGTGGAATCAGCCCATTTGAATCGGATCGGCAGTATGACAATCCGATTTTAGGCCGAATCGGTCGGCCCCGAATTGGTGCCAACTCGGCCGATTTACCCCGATTCCGGCCGAGTTAACTCCGATTCGTAATCAGGGTAAATCGGGAGGAATCGGCTTTTGTAAATTACTAAAATACCCTTGGCATGATTTTTATTAAATTATTTAAGCATGGGTAAAATTGGAATTTTGATTTTGAAAACCTAACGTTAACCTGCTTCGATTTTCTGCCACCGCGTGTCCGCTCTCCGCCGTCGTTTCTGCCCTCCGTCGTGCATCCCCAACTAACTCCGATTCAGAATCAGGGTAAATCGGGAGGAATCGGCTTTTGTAAATTACTAAAATACCCTTGGCATGATTTTTATTAAATTATTTAAGCATGGGTAAAATTGGAATTTGATTTTGAAAACCTAACGTTAACCTGTTTTCTGATTTTCCTCACCGCGTGTCCGCCTCCTCGCCGTCGCGTTCGCCCTCCGTCGTGCATCCCCAACTCCGGCCTTGCCTCCGACCGGGCCGCCAACCTTGCCTCCGCCCCTGCAACGTCACCGACGTGTGGCCGAATCAAATCGTCCTGTGGACGCGAGAGCCCCGCCGTCCGTTCCTCCGA